>CAUJRU010002059.1:0-96021 GCA_963277665.1 Viscum album
GTATCATTGTAACAAACATATTTTGATTAGTCCCCATTATGAAAAACAAATGTGCTTTAGTTGCTAACCTTATCATCATAACCATGATTGAATTTAATATAATCCATGGAATAAATTTTATTTAATTTTATGGTATGAAAATATATTAGAAGAAGAAGGATGTTGAAATTTTTTAAAATGATGTTGAATCCTTTATCTTTTGAGAAGAAACCTCATCATTTGATTATTATCCAGATCCACCCCCTATAGTCCTATTAAATTAAATTCATGGTTAGGAAGAGAGAATAATATCTATGGGTGATGAATTCTATCATCAAATTAAGGATGTAATTATAAAGAAAGAATACATGGATGTGTTTTAAGAGGATTTACCAAGACACCCTCAAGAGTAGGAAATCGAGTTTTTTATTGATTTAATTACATGTACATGGCCTAAATCAAATAATACTTATATAATTTCTAAAATAGAATTAGTATATCAAAAGAAAAAATAGGATAAATTGAGTGATAAAGGATTTATCCTATCTAGTTTTTCTCTATAGGGAGCCCCTATTCACTTTATCAAGATGAAATATGGATCTTTGAGGTTGTGCATTAACTATAGAAAAGCAAATTATATTATGATAAATAACAAGTATCGTGTTCCTCAAATTGATGATTTGTTTCCTCAACTTTACAGATACCAATATGTTTTGTAGATTAACCTTCGATTTGGATATCATCACTTGTGTGTGAGGAGGGAAGATATTACCAAGACCACATTTGTAACCACGTAAGGGTATTATGAGTTTGTAGTAATTCCTTTTGGACTTACTAATACACCCTCTGTTTCCATGGATCTAATTTATAGAGTATTCAAGAAACATCTTAATGATGTTTTTGTGGTATTTCTTGATGAAATCTTAGTGTACTCAAAAATATAGGAAGACTATTAAAATCACATGAGAAATATTATAAAGTCTCTTAGAAGAAATATTTTATTTGGGATGTTTAGCAAGTATGAATTATGGATTCCATGTTTTATTTTCTTGGATATATTGTCTCTAATGATGCAATCTTAGTTGATCCTGTGAAGACAAAGTCTGTTCATGAATGGCCTACTCCAAGGAAGATAAACTAGGTAAGTAGTTTTATTTGTTTAGGTGGTAATTATTGGTGTTTTTTTTCAGAACCTCTCCAGATTAGATAACGCGTTAACCATGCTTACTCATAAAGAGTTTATGTTTTTATGGACAAAATAATGTGAAGAATTTTTGGAAGAATTGAAAAAAAGGATAGTGAATTCTCTATTCTTAACTCTACCATCAAAAAATGGTTGTTTTGTGATTTATGGTGATGAATCAATGAATGGATTTGATTTTTTCCTTATTTAGAATGATAGAGTTATTTTATATGAATCAAAGTAGTAAAACATTCATGAACCGAACTATCTAACTCATGGTATTGAGTTATCATCTAGGATATTTTCTCTGAAGATATGGATAGAATATCTCTACGATGAAAGATGTGAGATATATAGTGATCACAATATCTTGAAATATATCTTTCTACATAAAGTAATCAACACGAGGCAACAACGATGGATATAGATACTTAAGTATTATAATTTTTCCATAATGTACAATCTTGGGAAGAAAATTATTTTGGAAGATGAATTGATCAGGAATGATCATGAAGTTATAAAGAAATTGTGGATTGATAAAGATTATATGTACATGAATCTAGTGAGGATATATAAGGGAATTATCTAAGAAGGTGAAGAATAATTTCTTTTTCAATGGGTTTCCCAACCATATTTACTAGAAATAATTAAAAGATCTCAATATGATGATGAGAATATTTAAAAAACAATTAAAGGTGGGAATGATGGGTTGCTTCTAGACATCATGTGTGAGGATGGAATTATGATATTTTGGAGATGGATTTGTGTTCCCTCTGTACCTGCACTAAAAAGGGATTTATTGGATGATACTCAAATTTCAAATTTCTATATACACCATGGTAGTAGTAAGATGTATAGAGATTTGAATGAAAATTTTTGGTGGGACAACATGAATTGTGAAATTGATGATTATGTATCAAGATGTTTAGTCTGTGAATAGGTGAATGCTGAAGGACAACATTCTAAAGGATTCAATCAACCTATGTCAATTTTTACATGAAAATTTCCTGAAATCACCATGCATTTTCCCTGGATTACAAAAAACAGTAAGAAGGAATGATGAAATATGTGTAATTGTTGTTCGACATACCAAATCTGCACATTTCCTTGCAATAAAAGAGGATTTTACACTAGAGTGCCTTGAACTACTCTATATCAACGAAGTTATAAGAATTCATGGAGAACCTCTATCAATTTTATCTGATCATGATCCATGATTTACATAAAAATTCAGGAAATATATCTTGAATGCTTTTGATACTGAGATTCTTTTTTTATACTGCATATCATCCTCAAATTAACAAGAAGTAAGTAAGGGAGATCCAAACATTAGAAGACATGTTGATATCAAGATCACATGATTTTCATGTTATGTGCAATCAATATTTAACATTGGTAGATTGTCCTTATAATAATATTTTCCATTCATGTATTCATATAGAACCATATAATGCATTGTACTGAAAGAGATTTCATACAACAACATGGTAGGATGAAGTTGGTGAAAGGATGTTTGTAGGTCCATAGATTGTGGATGAAACAACAGCTAAGGTAATGACTATTTTATCCCGTATTAATGAATCTCCAAGCTGATAAATGAGATATGTTGATAATCAAAGGAAGTATTTCTAATTTCATGTGGGAGATTAAATTTTCTTGAAAGTATCTCCATGGAATGGTGTTGTTATATTTGATAATAATGGGAGATTAAGACCCATGTAAATTAGAAATTTTGTAATTATGGAGAGAATTGGATCTATGTTATATTTTTTGGAAATGTCTCCTAGCCTTTCAAAGTTATGTAATTTTTGACATTTCTCATTGTTGAGATAGTACTTCATAAACAAAATCTTATGTTAGTATTTTTTTAAAATAAAAAATATATTTTTAGTTAAGAATGAGTTTCTTTACATTCAAGGGTGAATAAATTTATAAAAGCTTTTCAAGAAATTTGAATTGTTTAAATATACGTATATAAGTCACCAATTATAGATAAAATATCAAATACAACATTAGTTATTATATTCATTTTTCCAAGAAAAATTTCAAACTCAAAAATATGTTTCTTTGCACAAAAAACCAAGTACATTCTTCTCTTGGTATTTAAAACACAAGGTTTACGATTGAATCCCATCTTAAACATTAAATCATTATCTCTATAATATTTTTATATAAAGTGTTTATTGAAAACATATCTATAGTTGTAACTTAAAATCATTTTCTTGACACTTAGAAAACTCATTCACCTAGATACATTAATTTCAACTACCAAAATACTCAACGGTCACATTGTTTTATACTCCAGTCACCCTAAAAGGAATATAATGTCCATAAGAATCTCCATCAGTCACCTATGGGAGGAAAACATTGGATTGATTTAGGGTCTTATAAAATCATGAATTAGGGTGTTCCATATTCGAGACATATTGGAAAATATGGTGCACATCATTCCACTGATGCTCAATGTGGTTGAAGTGGGTCTGGCCATACTGATTCTAATTATGATGGATCTAAAGGACCTTCGCTATATTCATGGGGTTTTTGTTTTACTGGGTGGTCTGCCTGTGATTTTAATAGGTCTCTTAATAGGTATTTTTAGGTAGTATTTATTCCTTTGATCAATTTATAATGAAAACAGTTATGTGTTTTTAAAAAATCCTTGTGTTTTGTTTGTATGTTTTAGTGAGATAACATTAAAATTAAATAGAAAAAACCAATAAATATTATTATTACATGTAAAATAGGTTTGGGGCATCACATTATCCCCCCTACAAAGAATAACATCCTATAAATTCTAAAATCTTGTATACAATCACCCGCACAACCAGACACACAACACTTATGACATCCTATCGTTGGGACCACCACTGAGGGTAGGGTGCGGACTACCTCAGTTGGATTCCAATGATAGTATTCAGCTCCTAGATTTCCTTGGTCCAGGAACACTATAGATATCTAGGGTCAAACCTATGCATAAATCACTCAGCCTTTAATAGAGAGGAACAAGAGCTGTAGAGGTCAGGAATTTTAGAGTGGACTTGTTTCTTATAAATCCCTCGTACCACGTCATGCTTGAAAATATTGATGTCATAATGTTCCTCATACATACTAAATCTCAAGACCGTGAATAGTTAGGCCGCTCGATGGCCACCTTCCAAAGAGGATTATAGAAACATACCTATAGATCAGTAGTTATTAGCCAAAGCGAAACATAGAAAAATCCCATCGTGATATTTTACTCACTTCCTATATTATGCAAATTGTACATTTTCAATACGGTAATAGGTAAAATTTTATACTTGAAGAGATGGAGGATTTTTGGTCTATTTTACACCTGATGGAGTTGTTTGCAGGTCAGCCATAAGTTTCCATTGGTTTTTAATTATTCTGATCATGTCTTGAAAGTTTTAAAATCTAAACGTTCAGTAGGTAGTGATAAGAGATTGGTTGGTGAACTCATGCCTTATATTTGAAAATTTTCATGAAACATGTTTACTCAGTAAGACATAATCATATTAAGAAAAAGGATTTACTTGTAAGAATGTATATTAAAGCATAACATGTGACAAAATTCATGAAATTCAATAGGGAGATACATAATTCTTCAAAAAAACCACCAATGTTGGTGATTTCCCCATTTCCTTGGTAAGAGGATCCCAAAAGTGGTTCTAAATTATTCAATATCTTGTGTCCAGCTACAATGTGAGAAACTAGGATCGACCACATGTGAACATCTAATGATTAGTGTGAGAGAATCATGTTGAGCATCATGTTGAGAAACATCAATATGAACTTGACGTCGACAACATAAACATATAGTCTCATTTTCATGGGATCTAAAGTCCATTATTTTTCTATGGAGAATTGTAGTTAAAAATTTGACATAGGTATGATACTAGGAGGTCACCCTCTAGGGAAGCCTCTTGGAATTCCTCTTATGATGTAGCATTGTCGGCTAGAGTGAAGCATTTAAATAATCCCTCAATGTTTTTCCGTTGCTCTTCATATAATGAGAATTGAGCTTTCATCATCAGAAAAGAGTCGAAGCCTCCTCCTCGGTGGAGTTGTAGTACATGAGGAGAATTGGATATATGGTATAGGTGTTTTAAGACAAAAAAGGCTTTCAAAAATCCAGTATCCTTCAAAACATTATTTTGCTACTATAGTTTCTAACACTTTTGTTGGAAGAGATATAAGTCTTGACTTATTTTCCATCTGAAAAATTTTAAGAAAACTTGTACTTAGTAAAACATAAACATGTGTTTTTTAATATTTTTAGAATTTTCCTGGGTTTTCTAAACCAATCCTTTGATATCAACTATCATGCCCCGACCCCAGACTTCCCCGAAGCTGGTGAAAAGCTGAATAAAACCAGGTGTTAAATTTTTTTATAAAAATAAATTTTCAAAACACACATACAAATGTTTCACTAGAGAGTATATTTTTGGTTTAGGTCCTAGAGAATCCAATAAAATTATTAAAATTATTTAAAAAACTGAAAAAAATAATCCCCATAAAGCTGCCACTAAACTGTGTAACTTAAATCCACCGAACCTATAAATTTAATGTTAAAAATATAGGGTAAGCATACGAATTCCCCATAATTGGTTTTAAAAATAAAATAATGTTTCAATTAAAACCTCTTGAAATATTTACTTTAAAATTATCCATAAAACATTTTGGTAAGGAAATCTACAAAGCATGAACCATAACATAAAATTCTGCCAATAATTGTGGCCGAACATTTCAAAGAATACTGACATGGTCAACATGAAACCTACTCCACACATAAGCATGATCACACAAAATTTAGGTTGTGAAACATATAAAGTAAGAGTCATTCTAATTTTAATGAATGAGACATGAAATAGTGTAAGTACCAAATTTACAACTGGGAGTAATACATGACCATAGTTGTGCAAAAAATCGTAACTTCAATTTATTTCATTACTAACTGTATGTCGTAACTAGATAATAAATTCTCTCAGTGCTGAATAAACATCATGCCATAAGCATTTACTTCTTATCATTCTCAAAAGTAAAATCTCTTAAACCATGAATATTCTACTAGGATAATATTCATTTGGTTAATTAAATTTCATAGTCATAATGAGGGAAGTTCATATGATGGACTGTGTCAGGGCCTCATTCCAAGACCATAAAATCTGTGTTAAGGCCTCGTGCCAAGACCATATATCAAATTGGGAAAGGCCTTTGGACAATTAAACATCATGTTATCTTCATGAGATGTATTGATGCATGGAGGGGCTATAGCATGCCCTACCAATAACCTAATAAGTTCATTTAATTCCATATTTCTATAAATCAATGTTCGCATACAACTTTGATTTATTAAATTACTCATTACATATCATCTAAGTGTCACATATTACTTTGTTTCATATTTAATATTATTCAAAGTGTCCCATACCACATTGAATAATTTAATTTATTATTTGATAGTATTCAAAGTGTCCCATACCACTTGGAATAATTTAGTTCTTAATTCCATGAAAGGCCATTTAAGTATGATTATATTATCTAGCATTAACATATACAAATTGAATCATGCATACAAGTGTGTATAGAAATACTAACGACTACATGGCTTTGGAAACGAATGACAATAATGATAATAAATTTATGGCACATGTGACAACAACTAATGCTCAAAAAGAAATACAACTTTATCCCATAAAATTATAACCCTAAATTCTAAAATCTTATTAATAAAATACATATTGTAAATTCATCATGGATGGGATGCATAATTAATTTAAATGTAAACAAAATATTTCATGTGGGGAATTAAACACATTGGTGTCCAAACATTTATTACTTGTGTTTTTATGTACAACATATCACAAGGATACTCTAAATTATTTACACACAATGCTATGAATTGAAAATCCTGAAAATAAACAATAATTAATACAATTTAATATATATGAAAATAAGTGAATCATACATATGTGTATAAGAGTAGCAAACCCAAAAAATAAAACTCATGAAATCTTTATAATTACTAATCACATCAAAAAGTATAACATTTGGAATATCCAAAATTATCTATGGTTTTGTGCTATGTAAATATGTTTATACACAAGGGTGTATATAAAGATTTGTAGTTTTTTAAAAAATATTTCATATTTCAAAAACGACATGTATAATACATTGTTAGCAATCATTGAAAAATTATATATATGATTGAGGATCAATGTTTATATTCATATGCATAGATTCACAAATCTGAATATACATAATGTTTTAAAGGGTTTACAAAAAAAATCCAAGGGTTCCTATATGACTTAAAAATATTAGGCACATTAATTAACAAGGGTACTTAGCTTTTAAATCGAGATATAAAATTTAAATGGTTTATTAAAAAAACTCATATATATTTTTATGAAAACATCTATATACATATATATAATTTATATGTATAACCAATTTTACATAATATTTATATAAGGGTCTTAAAACAAAATAAAATGATACTTATATGTTTTAACATATTAGGAACATTAGTTAAAAAAGGGTTCATTAATTTTCAATAATTCCCATTAAATATAAAAGGTTTTTTTATGAAATATATATATATATATATATATATTCTTATGTATATTTTAATTTATGTAGAATCCCAAAAAATCACACATCCTTTGTATGATAATGAATTAAGAACATCATGTAGGATTAAGGACTCACCGTATTAGAATGAATAGGTAGGTAAGATAATCTACTGTATATATATATATGTATATACATATATAAGTATATATATAAAAAACAAAACCGAAACAAGGCAAGACAACTAGGGATCCTTACCTTGCTTAAAATCAATGTGGATTCGAGGAGCGATCGTTGGAGGCCTGAGACAAAGGAAGAACTGAGAGGTTAGGGGTTAAAATGATGTTTATATAGACTATATTATACATAGATTATATAAAATATTATTAATTAAACATTCATGGAAAACTGAGGCCTACTCAGTTTTAAATAAAGCCGACCAAGTTGGTCTTGTTGAAAAATGAGTGAAAAGAGGGTCCAACTAGTGAAAGGTGGTGTCACGGGTGAATAAAATGGTGAAAGTTGAAGACAGAGCATCACTAGAATGGTGCACTTGGGAGGAAGAAGATGACATAGGGAAGAAAAACTATAAAATAAATGGGTATCTAGGATTAGATTTCACCCTGATCTGACGACTGAGGTGGGTCCACATATTTTAAAAAAAATGAATGATTAGGATCTATTATGGATCGAATAAGACAACTATGGGCAATGAAGTGTTATAAAAAGAGTTGAATGACCATGATTATATCAGGATGGATCAGACAGCACACAAAAACACTGTGGATATACTATGTCCATGGGGGTTTGATAGCTGGGTTTATGGAACTGTGTTTGTTCCATGTAGCGAGATCTGACGGCCCAGATCTGATCCCAACTGAAAACCATCGTTTCACATTGAAACGTGGTGAGTTTTTTCACCCCCTTTTAAGCCCGGGAAACTCATCCTTCATCTAGATTACTCCCTCCCCCTCCCAGTACCACCCTGTACTAGGTTATGTGGGTGCGCTCTCCACCCACCCTCACTGTCATGCTGCCCAACATGGTGGCATGCTCAAGTTCCCTTGCACTCACACTCCCATGCTCGTTTATGTCTTGATATGACCCTTTTTCACATGACATAGCATGCACCATGCGTGCAAACTGACACCATGAGCCATTTCCAGGGGATGTGGTAGAGATGGCTACCAATTCCTTTAGTAGCTACCTAAAAGATGGCCCTCGTCTTGGTGGGGTACTCACCCATATTTTCTCAAAGTAAAAGTATATTTTTTTAAATATAATTATAGGTTTTCATATACATATATATGTGTCTACAAAAAAATATGAATTCCCCATTATAACTA
The DNA here is from genome assembly GCA_963277665.1 of Viscum album. NCBI lineage: Eukaryota > Viridiplantae > Streptophyta > Magnoliopsida > Santalales > Viscaceae > Viscum > Viscum album. The sequence goes on from CAUJRU010002059.1 coordinate 9,079, forward strand.
AACAAAATCCAAAAACTCGTATTTTCCATTGTTTTATAAACACTAATGTTTTAAAACACAAAGTTATAAATCATGTTTTATTACATCTTAAAAAAATATTAAATTATTATTTTATAAAAAAATAAAAAAACATATTTTTAGTTAAGACCTTGTTTTTATACATCTGAATGTGAAGCCATTTATAAAAGATTCTAAAAAAAATTGAAATTTTTAAATTTACATATATAAGTCACCAAGTATAGCTAAAAAATCAACTACCACATTAATTATTATTTTCATTTTTCCAAAGAATAATTTCAAACTGAAAAATATGTTTCTTTGTACCAAAAACCAAGTAAATTATTCTCTTATAATTTTAAACACAATGGTTGCAATTCAAACCCATCTTAATGTCTAAATCATTATACGTCTAATATATTTTTATAAAGAGTTTATTAAAAACATATTTGTAGTTTTAACTTCAAAGAACACTTTAGACACTTAGAAAACTCATTCACCTAGATACTTTAAATTAAACCCCCAAAATACTCTATGGTCACCTTGTTTTAAACGTCAATCGCCCTAAAAATAAATATAATGATCATAAACATCTCCAACAGTTACCTACAGGAGGGAACAGTCAGGCTTCATTAGGGTTGAATGAAACATGAATTAGGGTGTTCCATATTCCAGAATTGTGGGCGAAGATGGTGCACATCATTCCACTGATACTCAATGCGGTTGAAGTGGCTCTGGCTCTACTGATGTTTATTGTGATAGATATGAAGTGCACTTACTATCTTCTTAGGTTTTTTTATTGGGTGGTCTTCCTGTGATTTCAATAGTTCTCATAATAGGTATTTTTGGGTAGTATAGTTTCTTTTTATATTGTTATAATGCAAACACTTCAGTTTTTAACAAAAATCCTTGTGTTTAGTTTGTATTTTTTGTTCAGATAGCATTAAAATTAGAAATAATAAAACCATAATATTATTATTACATGTGAAACATTTTTGGGGCGTCATAATTCACATGTTTGTGATTTATGGCATCAGTCACTCCCTAAAAAATAATTTTAAATTTTTTCTCTATGTCCAGTATTCACTCCTATCCATTGTTCTCCAATGTGGAAATCTAGTAATATGTTACTTTGGGTAGTCGTTATTGTTCCAACATTTCCTTTTTAAGGGATTTTTTAGTATTCAATCTTACGATGTGGGTTTCTATGAATGAAACATTCACAGATTAATACATTGATAACCCAAACGAATTTTTAGGGAGAAATTAATTTTAAGGGGGTTAGAATGTAACACACCGAGATATTTTAATTTTTTGAAATTAATTTAATATTGTTTATATTTTTAATTTTCATGAAACACTGAAAACAATTTATATTTTGAAAAAACTATATTTTTTCTTGAGTTATATGTAAAGAACAAGTTAATTGTGCACTACATGAAACATAAAATTTAGCTTGTTTTACATAGAAAAAATACTTTGTGTGTGTAACTAAAACACTGAAATAGAGTATGTCACACGCAACACAGTCTTTTTTTAAGTTACATACAACACGGAAATTTATTACGTTACACGAAAAACATTGATTATACAAAAAATGATTTTATTGATATAATTATTTAAATGAGATAATAATTACCTAGACATTAAAATTAGTAATATGAATCTTCATAAATAATTTTAAAATAATGTATATAATGGTTTTATATAAATAAATATTATTTATAATTATGGATTTATTTTTTGGGTAATGTCCACATGTGTTAAAAAAATACTATTTTCTCAAATGGAATACTTTTAAAGTCCTTTTATAAAAACAATAAAAATAATTTTGATCATCTTTATAAATTTTAATTTGATAAATTAAATTCTTTTATACTTTATTATGTAGAAATTTTTTTAAGGTGAATTTATCAGATTTTTTCTGAGAAACATCATTTTATGGATGAATACAAAGAAATACTGAATTTTAATTAAATCTGTCTTTTCATCAATTTTATTTTTAATGATAAATTATCTTTTAGATTTTTTTCAATGTTTAATTAGATCATATTTTTATCTAATAACAAAATTTGGGTCACTGTAATCAATATCACTTTGAAATTGGTTATAAAAACTTAGCAAATTTTGGATATTTTTAATTTAATACTTTGCAATGTTGTCCCATCTATGGGATTAATTTTAAAATATTTTCTTACAATTTTATTATAAGAATTTGAAAAAATGGATTCCTTATTTGGAATAATCAATTTTTATAATTTATAATACTATTAACATATTTTGCAACAAAAATTATTAGTGAATGTGATTAAAATTAATTACAACTATTAAGAGAAAAATTAGGCAAACAAAGTACTAAACCATAAATTTAAGACCCAAAACGACCTAGAAAATTGAAATAAATCCATTTTCTAGACGTTAGTAGGCCATTAACAATTATTGATTTTTTTATTTTTAATACATGTGTTATGTAAAAATGTTGGTATGCTAAACTTGTTTTAAAAAATACCATGTATTTATTTTCCCTCATCTACAATGGCCACCAATTGTCCCTCTTATTAACACCACTAACGAAACATAGTTTCAAAAAATATTTGACAAATAAAATAAGAAATTTACATTTCTTCCTACTTAAAGCCTCCATTTGGAAATAAACCTTTCAATGTAATCCATTTGGTTCAAACTAGATGGAGTTACCCAATGAATAAGTAATGTCTTCTCTCAGGATCTTTTACATTATTTTCATTCTCCACCCCCTACACCAACAATATTCCATTATTTTATAAAAAATTATATTAAATATACTATAATTATTTTGTACTCTATTTTATACAAAGACATACACACTTGCATTTAATGGGTAACAAACTTACTGTTTATGTGTAAAGAGAACTACCACCTCACAAAATGATGGTTGTTCATTTTTTCATTTACCACCAAGTGTAGTGGAAATAATAATAGAAACTCTATTTATATTATTTATATATTATATTTATTATTTATTTAGGATTGATTAATCCTATTACTACACATAACATTTTACTTTCCATTTATCGTAAATATGATAATTTTATTTGAGTAAGTGTGAACTATTTCCCCTTAAAGGAATGTGATTCATTTACAAACTAAATGTAATTTATTAAGGATATGTTTAGTGAAATTATATCATGTATATAGAATAATAATTCTACTATAATTAATATATATATGTATATATATGTATTTTTTTTTCTTTCTTTCAATACCACAATAAACACAGAAAAAAATCCATACGTACATATGCCTTACCGTCTCCATGAATGGTGTATTCAATTTCATACAAATAAATTATATAGATTATTATAATTAAAATATACAAAAAAATAAATGATATTTATTTAATTTTTTATAATCTAGAAATCATTTCACAACTATGAGTACCAAATATAAATAAAATTAAGACACATGGGATGGGAAAATTAAATATTACCTAAAGTGATACCTTAACATGTGATTGTTAACAAGTGGGTAATATAAGGTCTTAATATAATAATATATGGTATTAGATATAATAATATTCTTCTATAAATAATTAAAATTTACTTAAATTTTTTATAAAAGAATTTTAAGAACCCATTTTTTATTGCGGAAGACTTTGGAATATTCTTGATGATATTCCAGAGCAGCGCCTTCACACTGCGTGCGATTCCGAGCCCCGAAGTAGCCGAAATTAAATTTTCAGTGCGTTCAAACTGGAAATGCCAAATAAATGGGATAACTCCTAAACGGTGATCCACATCCATGATCTGAGTGTAAAAATGGGTCTGGAATGGAGTGTTTACCCTAGGAACGACATAAAGTATGTCGGCGCGGGACGTTTCGACCCCTCGCTCGCTTTCAGAACGTTAAATGGATAAATTAATTAATTTATTTATTTGTTTAATGGTTAAACTCGAGTATCTCTTAAAAAGTGGATCGGTTTGGAAAACGGAGGGCACCGTTGAGTCCGGAACCTACCGTTTACCCTAGGAGGGGTGTAAGTTTTGCGGACGCGGGCCGTCTCTGAAAAATGGCCCCAGGGGCGTTTTCGTAATTTGGCGGCTTTGGGCGTTCAGCTTTATAACATTCAAATGGAAGCTCAGAATCTAATTCTGAGACCACCATTGTGCTCGGGGGGTGGTGTATGGACTAGGGTAGGTTTAACCTCGACCCTATCGAAGGTTTCGGGTGCGAGAAAAATTATGGGTTTAAATTAATTATTATTATTTTGTTTAAACCCTACTCCCCTTCCTCCCTCACTTGTTCTTAACTAGTGCAAGGAGATCCTACCTCAACCTCTCCTCCACTCCTCCACATCTCTGGAGAGGCGGCTCCGTCAAGGCAGCTCCGACGGGCCGCGGCGAAGCTTCGGGCGAAGCCCATGAGGTAGGGTTTTGTTGCGTTTTTCTTTCCCGCACCACTTTGAACCTAAATTATATCCTCTAATTTTGGTTTGATATCCGAAAAAACCCATTTATGCGTAGTATAATTTATTAGCTTTATATCTCCATTTTCTGAATTGAAATCGGAGTTTGGAGGAGGCCGCAACAGCCCGTTTAAGTTTGCGGGTTTTTTCGGTTTCCGGCAGTTCGAGCGGCGGAGCGGTGACCCGAGGAGGCGGTGGTCGGCGGTGGTTCCGGTGGTGGGTCTAAGGCATAAGACGGTTGGTCGCGGGCTTCGGGCATGGTAGTGGAGGAGGCCGGCCATCCGGCCGGCCAGGTGGCGCCTCGCCGGTGTAGGCGAGGCGGGGTCGCGGCGCGCGACCCCTGGGGGTGACCGAGACCAGCCACAGATGGGTCTCCACATGGCAAATGACTGGCCATGTTGGTGGAGCGACCCGCATGCATCGCGGGTCTCGTTGGAGGGAAGACCATTGTGCAGTGGTCCGCAGCTCCGGTTGGGCCGGTCCCCAGGCGACTGGGCCACGGTCCCAGCGGGCCGGCCGGAGTGGGCCGGTCCGGCCCAAGGGGGTTCCCCCCCCCCCCCTTTAAAATATATGGACACCCGCATTTTGAGCTACATGCGTCCGTTTTGAACGTTGTCTACGGTGACACGATCCTGGGATCGAGGGGATCATTTTGAGTTGGTTTCAGGAATTTTTAATTCCAGAAACTAGGGGCCTCGGTGGCGCGATGCTTACTTTAAATGAATTGGTGTTTTTCTGGGGTTCTTGTTTTGGATGTTGCGGACGCGTCCAATGTCCATTTTGAGCATTTTCAGTGTCTTTGGGACCCTTGAACCGAGACAGAGCTTTCCTGTGTGGTTTTAGGCATTGAGGCCGAAGTTGAGGCGCGGGCCCCACTGCCCATCTCTGAGCTGCGGGCAGCGTTTAGCGACTTTCTCACTGGGCGTTCATTCATGGCGTGCGAGCAGTCGATTATGGATGTTTTTCTGAGGGGATTTCAATTGTGCAATCCGCCCGCACTAATTCGGTACGCTGGTGCGGGGCCCACGAGGGTCGTTTGGGCGTCGACGGTGTTTTTCCATCTTTATCACCAGGAAACCATTTTGGACAATTGAATAGTCCATATTGTGTGCTTTTTCGAGAGGATCACAACAGTGTGATACGTTCGTTGTGTTTCAAGACTGAGTTGTGGGTCCCACGAAGCACCGTTCGTGTGTGGTGCACCGGAATGCACCTTTTTCTCCGGATTTCCATTACACTCATGTGAGTAGTGGTTTTGACCTGTTTTCCCGAGGGGATTGCATTAGTGCGATGCACCCGACTATTTTCGGGGCTGAGGCTCGGGATCACGGGATGTCGTTCGGGCGTGAGGTGGTGTTGGAGACTTTTCCATCAGATATCCGTTTGAGGAAAGTATGTAGTCTATCTCGCATGTTTTTCCACGAGGATTACAATGGTGTGATCTGTTCAGGCGAGCAGATTATTTTACGCGATCATATTAAATGTGGAAATGTGAAGGGGACCCGAGGGCGGTTCTTCTACTGTGTTTGTAGCGGACCATTGGCGTGTGATCACATGCACTCCTGTGTGAATGAAGTAATTGTTGAATAAATGTTGTTGGTCGTGCCCCAGTCATTGAGGAGGAAAGATAGAGATGTTACATCATGCCTTCGCATTGACGTTTGGTGTCGGGTGCACGATAGCCATTGGGCTGAAAGTGAGGTATTATCTGGGATTATACAGGAGCGCTTGGAGGTACGTGTGGTTTGTACCTAAGACGTTCACAAGCCTGGTTGGGGTTAACTTGGGGCCACACGTCATGTGGGCCCCAGGTGCGTGTCGAGATTTGATTTGCGTACTTTGACCTCTCGCGACGTAGAGGGTCCCTCCGTCCTCATTTGTTTGATCAGCAGGGTTGAATGGTTTCCCTCTGGTTTTGTTCTTGATGGATCGGCCGGTAGTGGTGCTAGTGACACCCAGTGATGGAACATGCGTTGAACCTCCTTTGGGTGAGCTGTTCTGGAGTTGGGTGTTTGCGCGATACCCACTCTGTGTTTGGTTGGCCAGTGTTATACCATCCAGTAGAGATGGCCAGAGCAGTTTTGGGTTTACCCTCTAGCGGGGCTAGGCAGTGGGTTACACATCGACTTCCCAGGGTTTACCCTCTAGTAGAAACTAGGCAGTGGGTCACCCGACGACTCTTGAGGGTCTACCCTCCAGCAGGACTGGGCAGCGGGTCGGCCATTGTCTCATTCCAGGTCTACCCTCCAGCAGGGCTGGGCAGTGGGTTGCCTGTCGACTTGTTCAAGGTTTAACCTCTAGAAGAGACGTGGTAGTGGGTCACCGGATGACTCTTGAGGGTCTACCCTCCAGCAGGGCTGGGCCGTGGGTCACCCGTCGTCTTGTTCCAGGTTTACCATCCAGTAGGGCTGGGTAGTGGGTTACCCGTCGACTTCTTCTAGGTTTACCCTATAACATACACTAGGCAGTGGGTCACCTGACGACTCATTCTAGGTCTACCCTTTAGCAAGGCCGCGCAGTGGGTCTCCTGATGACTCATTCCAGGCTTACCCTCTAGTAGGGATGGGCAGTGGGTCGCCGGATGATGTATTATGGTTTACCCTCCAACAGGGCTCGGTAGTGGGTCACCCGATATCATATTATGAATTACCCTCCAATAGGGTTGGGCAGTGAGACACCCGTTGATATTCCAAACTCAGTCCTTTATAATAGGCTAGTCCGTGGCTTTCCTTCGTGATCACCGGAGTGGGACTCTTGGTTATACAGGTCATTGATGGAACGACTTTGACGTTGAGGAGACCTCTCGACTGCAGGGCAGTGACGAGGTGTGGTTTGACATAACCCGAAACTCTCAAGTACGAGGGGTTCTTTCCCCCACCGAGACACATCATTGTGATGCGACCTAAAACCGTGTGGGCGAGTCAGTGCCGCCCAAAGTGGATAGTGTTGAGGTGCGGTGGTTTGAGCCCCTTGGATTTTAGTTCGGGGCAGACGTGCGGGATTCTGGGCATCGATGATGGAGTTTACTTCTAGGACTGTTGGTGACTCACTTTTCTTGGGCTGAGCTACGGGATGGAGATCCCCTTACGGTCCTGTTCGGGCTTTGTGAAAGAGCATATGGTTTTGTATATTCCATGTTCCGGTACCCACATCTTGGGTTTGGATTCTCTCCTTCCAGGAGAGGTGAAGACGCGTGGGGTACGCCACGTGCTTTCTGCGTCTAGCATCTCGTGGTTGGATGAGTCTACTGTCCTACTATAGGCAGTGAAAGCTCGACGGGAAGTTCAACTTCTCACTGTTCCTATCTCCTTGTGTTAGGACGAGTCTTATACCTTTCTATTGTTGGGTTGAGCTATTACTCATTACTGCACCTTCGGTTGTACTCCTTTACTTTTCCCTGTTCGCTCTACTCCTCACCCTTCGTTACCTTCATTGTTGCTCCCTAGAGCCTTCGGGGTATCCTACTGAGTATTTCTATACTCACCCCTACTTGGTCTTTGACCGCAAATGGTGTTCCCTTGAAGACGACGGACAGGTTGGTCATGACTTCAGTGGAGCATAGGAGTTCGGGAGCTTGGACTGCGTGCGGTGGTTGTAGCCGGGTTCCAGGTGGGAGACCCGTCAGCTGTTTCTTTTTGTTTACCTATTGTCGGGTTATGGCACCATTTCTGGTTGGGCATGTGTTTTTCCCCTTTCTCCTTTTCAGCAATTTACTTATACTGTTTAGAGGTCGATGCACATCTGTGGTATATATATAGCAATTTCCCTTTTACTCTACTTGTCTTTTCTCTTTTACTCTTCACTTTTGCATTGAGTGTGATGTGTGTGTGTGTGTACGGGTACTTAGGAAAAGGCCTCCTCGAGTTATTGTGCCTTCAGCGCTGGTCTCCAGCCCCTGGCCTATGGAAGCAGGCTTGGGGAAGTTGCGGCTCGAGCCCGGGTAGGGTCGGGTCGTGACAATAATCTTATATGAATACGATGAGAGTAAAGACACAAGGTAAGGAAATTTAATCTCAGTTTTTATTAATGTGAGATAAATACTTTATTCACTACCCATTCCTTTATTGTGGTGTGTATAATTTCCATTAATTTATTATATTATTCTTTTACTGAATATCATGGGTATTTTAATAACCATTATATGAAATCATTTTTGTGGGGTTATTCTTAAAAAGTTAAAAAATTATTATAATAATGTTTTCTCTATTTTCCAACTTTGAGTCACATGCTATGTTATGCACATATTATTTTCCTTGATGTGTATATATTGCCTTTGAATTTTTATATACTAAATCTAATTATTTATATGTTATTTTAATATTCATTTAGTTTCATTTTATTACATGGATAGTATGGTTCACACTTACTAAGTGGTTGGAGGCTATTGAAAATATCTAATCTCTTTTCGAGATTGTTTTTGTTTGTGAATCCATTGATAAAATAATATTATCTAAATATAAAGAACATTAATCAGTTTTATTCACATATAGTTATTAATAATAGATTCATTAATTGGTACCATTTTTCTGCTATTTTGCACAAAAAATATTTAAGAATGTGTTTTTATGAAATCCCAACTTTACCCTATCTTCAGCAGGAAATATGTATTCCTAGGAAACCAAATTTTCTAAGAAGAGTTTCATATAATATTCTGTTATTCTTCTTTAATATTTACATGACATTACAATTTTTATATTTTACCAATATTTTCAATGGAAAATTCATGCCACTTTCCAAACAATGAAATTTTCTTACCTTTTACCATACGAAATTAATTTTATTCTTAACTCGTACAACATGTACAGATTTACTCGTCGTCATTTCTGTGATGCTTCATTTTCATGTTTAGAAGGTTAATTTTTATGAAAATTTTTAAAATAATTTTCAAAGTAATTTTTCTAAAAACGATCCCATTATTTATTTATATTTTATCATAGTATTTTTCCAATAGAGTGTTTTTCAAAAGGTTTTAAGATTATTTTATATGTTTGAAAGTAAATTTTTTTCCTAAATGTTTTCAAGATTCTTTTATATGTATTCTTGGTAAAGGTGTTCAAAATGATTTAAATCTTTATTTATAAGATTTAGTTATATTTTCAATGAAACGGTATTCAAAATGTTTTTGATCTCTATTAATAAGTTTTCATGGATAATGGTTTTATAAATATTTTAAATCTATCTTTATTTGGTTTAAATAAAATGTTTTACAAAAAGTATTCAATTATATATTTATAAGATATCAAGTTTATTTTCATTAAAATTGTTTCTAGAAGATTTTTTGGTTTTAAAAATCATTTTTCAAAGAAGAAAGGATATTTTTCTCAATAAATGTCTCCAAAATCTCATTCTAATTTATTTAATATCTAATATACCATCTGTTGAGGTTACTAGAACCCTTCCTTAAAATGATGAAAATGTTTCATTTATATTATTTCTTGAATGGTTTTTTTCCATGAAATGATGTTTATATCACCAGTGTCTCTCCCCAAAGTTATCTTCTTTTGAATCCTACTTGCTTTCAGGGGTTATGCTTTGATGAAATGATTATGAAACCTGTCTGTTTCCATAGGATAATATATGATTACCTGTTTCTGACACCAATTTCATTTCATGAGTTATGAATTGATTTTTAATGGTCTTATGGAAAATGTATGTAAGATTTCATTTTAAAATGGTTGAGACCAATATATCTCACAAATGAATTGGGTAATGATTTATAAATCATGATATTAACATGGTTGGAAAGAGAAATGATCCCATTTCACTATTAAAGGGATAGAATGAGGAATGAACTTAGTTCAGTATTATAGGGATGGAATGAGAAGTAAACTCGGTTCAATAATATAGTATTGGAATAGGGTGTGAACCTGGTTTAATAAATGGAATTTTTACTAATATGGACTTGGTAGAGATGTCATGACTACTATGGAAATCAATATATATGATAGTATGTCTACCAAAAGTCCAGGTTTTATTCCTATGTTATTATTTCCTTTCTTGAGTTATTTATTTCCATACGATTCATTTTTTTTACAAACAATATTTATTCCATGATTCATTTTTATGCTTTTTGATATATAGGGTATGATATTATATTTTCATGATCATGTTATCATACCCTTATGCCCATGATTATGCTTGTGTATCACCCATTTTACCCATACTGATCATCTATGCTCACACCTTTTTATGTTTCCTTCATCCATGTTATGAAGATATGTGTGATGTATGATGTGTCTAGGAAAGGTGATGGTCATGAATAACATAGCGGAAGATAATGTAGCTCAATTATGTTCAGATGATTATAATTCCATGTTTCCAAAGTAACTAGAATAATACAGCATTTGGGTGTCTATTTTTATAGTGATTTACGTATTCAAAAAATGTTATGTAATATTAATGTATGAAAATTGACAGTTTCTATAAAAAATATTAGTCATTATAAAATAGACCATGGAGAATGGAATAATCCAAATCAACATGAAAAGGGATATGGAAAACATCAAAATATATAAGGATAAAAAGTTGGATACTAGGAAGGACATTTGGGTACATTAATAATATAATATGAAAATAAAGTTCTTCAAAGTGAGATACCATTAAAAAATCCAATAAATCACAATAAAAAATATTATTGATCCATGGGAATAAGTTTGGTATTCCCTAATAGTGGAACATCACATCATGCTCATTAGCCTGCAAAGAGGAAACACCTCTGATAGTTTTTGATGCATCAATATTAAACATGTGAATGGAAAAATAAAATACTATGGGTGGTTGAATTTCTAAACCCACCACTACTATCACAACCTCATGAATACATGTTTGGATTGAGTTATAATGTGAAACACGCTACCATATCTACCCAGACCTGGCGTACTATCTTAGGGACATTCAAACATTGAGGAATACACTAGGTCCCTCAAGTAATAACACCAGAGAGGCATCCTACGTGGGATCCTTGGAAGTGATGTTAAAAGGACGAATCATACATGGGATCCATGATGATAAGAAAATTGAGGCAACATACATGGGATACTCAGAATGGTAAATAGGATGAGTCATACTAAATATGACCCATAGTTATAGATTACATAAGACTCATAGGCATCCTACATGGTATTCCCAAAATGAAATATAGGTAATGGGATCCTATATGTGATTACATAGGTCATAGTGTAAGAAAATGTAACCCATATAGGACCCTTAGTAATATTCATAATGTAGATTAATCCTACATGGGATCTTATAGGATTAAATGTAAACAGAGGTATCTAAAATTGGATCCCTGGAAACAACAAACCTCATAACATTCTAGGACAGAAGGGAACATCGTTAATGGGAGACATGCTCTTGGAAAAAACCAAAAAAGAAAAAATAAATGGTTTCGCCGTCATGATATATGTGAAGAAACATCATAATAGACTACTCATGTGTCCAATTACAACTCCCACATATAATGATTTGAAAAAAACTCAAATGGGTAGCAAGGGGTAGTACATTAATTTGTATACCCAGTATACGAGATGTGCTAAAAAATCATTTCTTTGGTTTGTACTCAGGTCGAGCATGGAATAAAAAATCTCAAGTACATGCAATTTTAATCATGTGAATGATGTGTACACCACCTAAGGTATCTTTCCATGTACCTCACATCGAATTTCCATATACATATCTTTTCCATATACCTCTATAGGGCGTGGAACCAACCTAGGGGGGGCCATATACTCTATATGGCCATGTTCTCCTATATGGTATTTCTGGATATGTAATGGGATAAAGAGATATATCCCAATACATGAAGTTTATACCCCTACATGACATGTACTCATAGAAATATAAACTTTCCTAGATAGTAATAACACATGACATGTGTTCCTGAATATACATTTCATGTGATTGGAATTTTCGAATGGGAAACTCCTCAAATAGGCTTGAAAACCATGTTGTCTACTTAAATGGTATTTCTTAATCCATGAGGACTTCTAAGAAGAAATAATAGTAGAATAAAACATGAAATCAATAAATCCATGGATATTTCTAGAAAAAAAAATTAAAATGACAAAACATTACGAATAATTTTCCAAAGCATTGCCCATTTTTGTGGTCCATAGATACCACACAATGATTTGACTCCTCCGGACCTCCACAGTGTTACCTCCCTTACCCTATCCCCATTTCTCTCCCTCTTTCTCCCTATCATCCATGGTTTTAGAAAATGGAACCACATAGGGGCTTGAGTAATAATTTAGAGGAGAAAGAAGGAAAATAAGAAGGAAAATAAAATAATGATATAGAAGAGAAAATTAAAAAGGGGCCTGGCCCAAGTGCCTACCATGAGTTTATATGCATCACATGAAAAATATATGTTTTGAAATTGAAGGAGGAGAAGAAATTTAAATTCAATTCTTACTTAAAATGGTATATCTAAATGAACTTTTGTGAATAAATTAATATTTAACTAATTAAATTATAAATATTAATTATTCCCATAAAATTCAAATGGATTTTAATTCCTCTAAACACATATTCTAGTGTAAAAAAATATTCATGAACTAAATGTGTGGTTGTAAAAATTATAAAAGAAAATATTCTAGGGAAAAAGGAACATATTACTCCTAATAAAAATCTGAAATTATTTTTTTTTGAATTTCTTCTCAAAATTTATAGTTCAAAAAACACAAGTCATTATTTTCTCACCACCATAAAACTTATAATCCTTGAAAGGATATATTGTAGAAAATAATATTTATTCCCTCATTCCAAGAATATATATGTACCTATGATATCTCAATTATCCCAATAATAGTCTCATAAATTCTGAAACTCTTCCATCAATGAATATATTTAACAAAAACCGATATGGTACTCCCCATAATAGGAATACTCTTATCATCAACTAAAAAAAGTATAAACTCAAATTTCTCTTAGAAAACACTAAATTTATACCAAAAATGTATTTAAAAAACCTCAAATGGCCAATTGTTCAATCCCCACCATATTACATACCTCATACCGCTCCTCTATCACAACCTCAATAGGATTCACTGACACTAAAGAAAGATATTTTAAAAGTAAATACTATCGGTATAGATCAGATGCTCTCTCAGCATACTCGAGATGGTGTCAATATTGAGCATCCCCATATCGAACTAGGAGTAAATTAATATTCCATTTAAAGGTTTGTATATCTCTCTCTGATCCATGCCCATAAAAAATAGGATATAATTTCCCATAATCATCTCTTAACACCTCATCTCTTAAAAATGCTTGTCCATGTAAAAACATGGGTCAACTGCCTCATAACATCCAATTAATTTTTAATGTCTCCACTAACATGGAAAAAAATTCTTCATTCAACTAAAACTCCTGGGAAAACATGGCCATTGTGTTTTTTTAAACATAGGTCCTCAGCTCTCACATGTCCTCCTACCAATTTATGACTGAGTAGTACCATGCAAAACCGGTGGGTACCTTTGTCACCCAACTCACACTCCCTATAGTTATCTTTCACAAGACATGGGTGACTATGCTACATGATTCATCAGTATAACGAATCCAAAAATCACCTTGGAACCCCTTATTAAAAAAGAGAACCTCACTTGTACCACAATTTACTGGATGACTACCCATCACCCAGTATTGTTCCAATAACGATCATCTACCCATTGTCTGAATACCTCAACAATAGTTGAATAACTGGTTAACAAGGCTATGAACCCAAACCATCCCTACAGACAAAGACTATCATAAAAAATAAGCACTCCATGTTCTTTATCAATATTCGAATGCATCAACATGCTTATATTGAAAATAAAAATCACTAACCATGCATCAGTATCAAATGAGTATATAACAAAGATCACTACCTAAAATGGAATCCAAAAAACCCAAGCCAACATCTCACATGGGATTTCCATAATAAAAAATTTTGTCAACCTACAAGGGTCTGAGTCAAATATATGGCCCTCTAATTCTCCCACATATCCCTATTAATCGAGTGTCAAAACATGGTTTCTATGAATAATCCCTTTAGTCCAAAATATTAATAACCTTAAAGGGGGTAAAAAAACTAAACTAAAACGGTCAAAACAATCAAACTTTGAAATACAAGGGCCCGATCCTCTCGGAGAATCCTAAAAAGGAACTAATCTCTAGATTTTATGATATCAATTTAGAAGTGATACTAAAATGACACCCATCGACAACAATATACAGTAATGCCCCTGAAGTTATAGTTCACATTAAACATTTATATATCTATCGACATTGTGTAAATTGTCCTTACTAGATAAGCAAATCAATGGTCATTTAAGTATAATTTCATTCCAATATTTTTTGGAATACAATGTATATATTGTTCTTAACACATTAAAAATTTTATCCTGAGAAAAAAATCTATAATGGGTCCAACGCATGACATCAAGTTCCCTATTGATCTATTTTTGTGACATCACCACATGTGCATATGGACCAGTCATCAGCCCCACATCAAATTTCTGCCTGTAGATGCACATAGTCGTCCATAAAAAATAAATATGCATATCATTTAGCCACATTAAGAAGAATTACACAGAAATATATTGATAAAAAAACCAAATCGGTTTTTTGACACTTTAAACAATTATCCTCTATAATCAGAAAAATAAGACATTGAATTCTTATGACATGTGAATCCTATGTGCCAAATATAATGGAAGAGGCAGATCATTCCTTTCCAAGCCTAGTGTCTAACTAAACAAATAGACTCCTTCCAATGGTCTGAGATCCATGAAACCATAATAAATCACCAAATCCACAAAACATGGTCGTCACTCAAGAAAAAATCATATACAATATTAACATTTCCGATCAGAATAGTAATCCCATGATCCTAGAAAATAGACTTATTATCAGAATATGTTTCCTCGATGTAATAGTCTGGTATCTATCACAGGTTCCAACACATTAAAAATAATGATGTTTACCATATCCCAAATTGAAAATAAAAAAGAAAGGAACACATTTGATAATATTTGTAGCATCCTGACCTTGGAGCCACTAAATCGGTACCCTGATCTAGTTCTCTATAAGACATCAAGAGAGAATACTCATATGACAGAGGATGTTGTCTATAAATGAGGGACTAATTGTGTTATAGTGGGGAGATGATACCATCATATCAAAGTCGAAATTGTGCAAATAACAAGATATCAACCATAGTAGTAGATGAATACAATGTGAAATGAATAAGTAAATAGAAATAGATCATTCTATAAAAATTAATGTAATATTATAAAATCTTGAGAATCCATATTATAGATATTACATTGGTCACCCTTTGGGTTGAACAAATTTAAAGGAGCCAATAATGGGAACTAGAACAAAATTAAAAGGCTCTACTACTAACTAAGAGAAAAACAATATAAATAATCTCCATGACAATATGAAGATGCTCTATACTAGTCAAAATAATCCACATGAGTGGCCCTAATCGATCATGTAACCCTAGGCCTCATCCCTATCCATCATGCATCATTTATCAACCTAAAAAGTAGGCACAAGTTTTACAAACACATTGAGGTTCACATATAGTGGTGATATATAATCTCTGTAAGACACCCTAATTGTGCACCTATAAATCTATTATCAAAAGTTCACACTAATTCAATATTCATGGACGATAAGGGGCACAACTAAAAAGATAAATAAAATAAATTATGTGAAACTATAGTTAATTTCTAGGCCAATGATCCCGGAAAACTGGGAAAGGTTCAGTAATATATATATATATTTATAGGTGTATATATATTTGTATAAATATATAAAGATATATATAAATAACAATATAAATGAGTAAGATGGAAAATAATATAAATCAACAGTAGTTGTTCCATGGGTCCATAATCCTAATGAACTGGATATCCTTTGTTAAGGTCATTCAGATGCATTTCATACCACTAATGTTGTGTATGATTAAGTCTATATTTGGGTATTTAATCCAAATTTACAATACCTTCTTGGGATAGTCCTAGAATTTTCACTGAACAAGCTACTTCGCTCTAGGGGAACACATGTATGTGCGTGAGGTTCACTAGTACTCATCTCCAATCCCTATAAAAAATAATTCTATATACTGACAAGAAATTTTGTAAGTGATAACTAAGCTACAAGTTATACCACTCTTCAAATATAAATATAATATAATTCTTGATCCATACATCCTGGTGAATGTGTTCTCATAACTTCTGAAATTGATTACGATCTAAATATTATTTTATATTCTAGAGAAAACCCGAGTTCATAACTCGTAGTGCATTGATTGGTTTAGAGTGTGTATTTCATATAAAAAGTACTAAAAGAGGGGGGGTCGTGGTATTAGATTTTTTTTAAGAAAATAACTTATTTCAAAGTGTTTAATAATTGAAAAACAATGTGGTTTTAAAACAAATTGAGATGAAGTGATCATTGTGATTTCAATACACACATTTAATGTTCAATGTTATTAGATATTCATTCAGGTTGGGAGAAATTATATGGTTGAAATTAATTAAAATCCATATTAATTCCTAATATTTTATTTCAATTAATGAATAACCAAATATGGACATAAAAATCATATTATCACGGTTTGTAAATTTTCAGGGTATAATATCTTCCATAATTCATTTAATCTCAAGAAATCTGGTATAAAAAATATTCTTGTGTTTTCCAATTAGAGTAACATAATTCACACTCTCCAAACCTCACAACGATCGGTTAGAAATTAAGATCATCTCAATCATATGCATCAAAAAAAGAATTAAATTTGAAATAATGTAAGATAAAAGTAATTTAAATTTTTACATCTAAATGTCTGTAATGTAGTATCTAACATATGAATCATAACACCACTGACATGTGTGTTGTTCCCTCACAATGGACACCCACCGTTTAGCCCGTTATTAAGAGGGGAAGTATGCTTAGGTGGATCTAGTTCTTCATTCTTAACCCACTATGAGGATATGGGCCTCTAGAACTTACAATATAATGATTATACACATCTATATATCCAAAATTTTATCACTTAACTCCTTGGTCGAACATAAAAATGGTGTTCCCAGGCTTCCATTTATTTGGAAAAGAGAATGGTTGTTTGGGGGTACATATATCATAAAATCAACTGTCCTATACATTTTAGAATCCATATAGTCTTATAATTCCATTTAAAAAAGCAAAAACTTCTTTTTCCACGTATTTAATACATCCACAAAAATCATGACACCATTTGGATATCTAAATGTTGATATATCGACCAAATAAAGAAAACTAATTTTGACTTCATACAGATTTGTTGGCTTGGAAAAATCAGTTCAGTATGGCCCTTTAATAGAAAAATTGGGATTTTTTTATCTTTATAAGTGTGGTAACCCAAGGAAATTTGGATCATCTCACCCAATTTCAGCCCCATAATATTCATTGAACATTTGTAATGTTTGTTTCTCTCTACTGGTGTTCTTGGGTTCTTGTAAATTTGGGCCCATTTTTCTTCTAATTCTTCTTGTGCCCTCCAAATCACCTCCACCTACAATGAAATAATTCAAACATATGAAATTAAATTATTTAATGTTATTAACACTAAATAATTTCATAAAACATGATGTGAAATTTTTTATTTAATTTGGAATAAATGATACAAAAGCAGTTTATCACAGTGGTATAATGGTAGAAATGAATAGTGAATCACTCTACGATCACACCCACACACTAAAAAATTTGAAATAATGGAAAAATTAACACTTTGAAAAACTATGCATGAAGATATTTCCAACATCATGAATATTTATCATTGAAAATTAATTTCAGATAGTAAATTTAAAAAATAAAAAATCAGTACAAAGAGTTATTCTTCGTGATCATGGAAAAATATGTCTCATGGATTTTATCAGAATGAAATTATAAGAGATGTATGATACCAATATGAGAAAAATAATTATAAATATAAAAATTTAAATAATCATCCACGTGTGTGTGTAAAATCCACTTCATGGTATTTTTTACAATTTATGTCACATAAATATAAGTTATCTGAAAAAAATTATACATAAATGCTTTTTTCCATTGAACCCGCCCTACATCAATTGTATTCAAATTTCAAGACCCATTAACATAATAATTTCAAGAAGTCGAACCATGATCCACTAACCTATATATCCTCATATATTTTACATTTCATCACTCCCCTAATTTTTAAATTTTTTTAAAAGTAGAAATTTGATAAAAATTTAAAACTCATATATCAACTCATGTATTATCTCCCAACAACAGTAATTTTAATAGTTATAAAAAGATAAAAGGTAAAGGAAGATTGGGTTTTTGCCTACCCAATAAAAAACCCATATTTATGTGTTTTTGTTTTTGTTTTTATTTTAATTTTTTGAGGGAGTACAAAAGCCAGATAACAAGTGCACACACATAGGTTAATTCGGCACAATAATGGAATATATTGGATGAGGAACACACATTAGAAAAAACTAATTTTGGGATGTTTATAAACATTAACCTAACATGTATTTACCTTATATTAAGTGATGAAGAATCACACTTCATTTTTGGGTGCAAATATGTGTGGGGATATTCAGTGATAGAATTTTACCATAAACTAATCACATAAAGGGTACCATTATTCCCAAAGGTTTCAAAATTATACAACCATTTATATCATTAATAGGAAACCTAGTTTCTATAAAAAGGAGAAACTCGTTATTAAATTCATGTTTAATTACACTTTTTTACATTAATTTTTTTTTTCTGTTAAAACCACATGAAATAGGGAATTTCCCTATGCATTTTCAATAACTTTTGTGATTAAGTGGGAATAATTTTCCATGATAAAGTGGGAATAAGAAATTAATATTTCAACACAAAAGATTGTGGGGAAGTAGGGTAAAGGTAATAATACTATCCCACAAGGAAAAAATAGAAAATGAAGAATGATTATGAAAATTACTAACTAACCTAAGATTATGCCCCCACCCACACACCTAGAGTATGAGGTGTTCTAAATATAACAAAAGATAATGTGGAAATGAAGGATAAAAGCTGGTGTGTTTCATTCTTAGGTTGATTATTAATATTGGAGTTCATCCATTGAGAACTTAGGAATGGATTTCTGAAATTGCTTGAACTGCTGCCCATTGACACTGAATGTTTGTTTTCTTTAATTATTTTGGTCCAGAATAACAATGAATGGATAATCATTAGTAATAGTGTATGTGCCAAACCAGAATGGAAAAATCATAAATGGATGAAAATTTTGCCTTGGATTGTAAAGGATGACCTTATTACCTATTTTTAATTGATGACTATTGATGAGGCGGTCTTGGGTAGCCTTTGTTCCCTCCTTATAGATATGAGAGTTGTCATATGAATTTCAATACATTTCTTCCAGCTCAAGAATCTATAACTTCCTTTGAGATCCAAAACCAGAAATATTATAATATCTTTATAAATAGACTATTAGGCTTAGTTATGTATTCCAACATTGTGGTGACAAATCTTTACAAACACATGCCGATATTATGACATTTTATTGGTGGTTTTAAAGTTATTACGGTAAGCCCGCAATAAATCATCGAGTCTAAGACTCCATTCATTTATATTGGATTGAACCAATTTTTCAACAATATGTTTTACCAATCTATTATAAAATTCATATTGACCATTGGGTTGTGGGTGATACATAGTATACACTCGATGCCCGACCCCATATCGGCGCAAATGTTATTTCATTTTTTGATTGCAAAAAATGAGAATCATGGTCACTGATAATGAGTCTAGGTAATCCAAACTGATAGAAAATCTTAGTTCTAAGAAATTATACATCTACCATGGAATCAGAAATCTTTATGGATTGTGCCTGTACACATTTTGACACATAATCAAATGCCAAAATAATTTCCAAGTTTCAATAGTAATTTAGGAATGTCCTCATAATGTCAATACCCAAAAATTAAAAAATGTCATGTAGATAATGGGTTTTTGTGGTATTTCATTTATTTTAGAGACATTACCCATTTGTTTACAGTGATAAAATTATTTTCTATAAATCATGGGAATATAAAAATATCATTTCCCAAAAGAGACCAGAGACAAGGACCTTTTGAGTAGTCCATTAGGGGCCGATGTGGCCCTACAAGTGAGAGTGTGGAAAAACCTATGGAAAGACTAAAACTCTCTACTAAGAACAAAACACTTAATAACATGATAACTAGATGTGTGCCAAAGGAAAAAAGAATACAAAATGTATCAATATCACTCATGTTTTATAGGACTAGCTTATTTTTATTGAGATTATTATGAATTCAAGATAGTAACTAGTAATTTCAAATTTTGGAATACCTAGAAAAAACTTCTTTTACTCAATACAACTACTCAAAAGGAAGAATGTCATTTTTGGGAATACAAGGGGATGTATAAATGTATGAGGATTTGAGGATCCTAATGATATGGTCATCCACCACACATTATACTACTATTTATCCTTAATTTTGAAATTAAATTTCTTATATTGGATCGTCCAATGAATAATACATAGTTTAGATTCCATGTTTATAAGTAGACACTTGAGAGATGCATGATCTGAGAACACAATGACTTCAGAACCTAAAATTTATGAAATAAAATTAACCATCGTAAACACAATAGAATGGAATTGTTTTTTATTTGTGTTGTAGTTTTCTTATGGTGGGTCTAGTGTACGAGAGTCAGAGGTAGACTAACCACACATGAAATGAAATGGTAAATTCCACCATGGAGGATGGATTATGAGTGTGATGTTAGAATCCATTTAAATTTGATAAAATATTCCTCACATTTATTATCAAAAACAAATTCCTTTTATTTTTTGGGTGATTGGGAGGGGGAGTGAAATCTTACTAAATTAATAAATGAAAGGATGCTAAAATCCATCATGACCTAAGAAAATATTCACATGACGCATATTTTTGTGGAATATTTGGGAAGAAATGAAATCTAATCTTTATTTATCTACTTGGATACCATCCACAAAAATTTGATGACCATGTACTATGCTTTGTAACAACATGAAAGTAAACTTCTCATAAATTTATACAAGATTATTTTAAGTACAGCGATGTAGAAAGGACCAAGACTACTAAAACATTCATAAAGAGAGGATCCATAGATAATAATATCATCTACGGATACTTCCTTAGGATTTTATAGGTAATAAGAAAAAATAATAACCATGCATCGCTGGAAAGTGCTCAGAGAATTGCACAGACAAGATGGAATCTTCTTATATGACAATGTTTCAAAAGGTAAAGTGAAGGATGTCTTTTTTAATCCTCACAGGTAATATAGATCTGAATGTATCAAGAATACCCATCAAGGAAATAGTAGTGGGAGTTATCTTCCAGCCTCTATAACATTTGGTCAATAAAGGACTATGGGAAATGGTTCTTCCTAGTGAGTTTGTTAATTTGACTATAATATATACAGACACACCCACTATTCTGCACTTGAGTTGGAACTAATTAATTGCTTTCCATTATAATAACTGGAAGAATAGTTTTTTTGTAACTACTTGAACAAGACTATCCCATTGGCTATTAGAAATGGTTTAACTGATTTTATCACCCAATAATTTTGTTAACACCTTTATAGCAACATCTATGAGGTTTGGGTTTAGTTGACATTTTTCATACCAAAATTTTTTAGCCTCCTCATTTAACAATATTAGATGTGTGAAAATTTGTGGGAAAATACTAGGAATGTCAAAAGGTTTCGGCCCCAAGGATTTTTAATACTCACTAAAAACATCCAGAAGAAAGAATTCTTGCTCTATAGGGATTGAACTAGAAATGATGAAAAGCATCTTGTTTACATTCCCAAGATAAGAATATTTTAAATCTAGTGGCCGTTTTTTAAGTTCCAATTTAGGTGTATTTTGTATAAATGGTAGAGAATTTGAAAGTGATAGGTCAATGATCTCACATAACTGTTAAATGGTTTTATCCTCATATGATGTGTGAGATTTTAAATTCTTAGCAACATCATCGATGTACATGGGCTCCTCAGTGTTCAAGAAAACTTAAACTAACAAATATGTATGGAATTTTTTAAACTAGTATAAAAACTACACATGATTAATTAAGTATCAAGTATATCAAGGATGAAAATTTAAAAAGGAATATGGGGAAATAAAAGATGTTTTTTAGGGGAAGGGATTACATCAATTGAATTAACTTAATGTGAGTAATTCTCTTATAACAGGTGCTTCATGGAATAATTGATGATGAAGTGGAAAATGTCACCAAAAAATTCTTAGATAATGTCCCATTATGGTCATTAATTATGGTTTTGTTGATTTTCATGAATGACCTCCCTAATATAATTATGGTATGTCCATTCATCCTCTCATATTCAATTTTATGTACATAAAACACCTCATGAAAAAATATGTTTTGAACCATCATAAGAACATATTATAACCCACTATGGGTTGGTTTGTACTCAGGATTCGTATTTGAAAAAAATCTACTGGGATTCAGTTCCCTAACTTGCATTAAAGAGAAAATGCAGTGAGTCGTCACATTTATTGAAGCACCCAAATCAAGTATAACATTGTTAAAGAATCACTCACCTATAGGAAAATAAATCCAAAAATATTCTAGGATATTTTCATTTTTTATGTTGTGATGGATCTATAAATGTAAATATATTCTTCCCTAGCACACATTCTCATTATGTCAGATACTCCTTCAGTGTGTACACATCTTCTTCAGAAATTTGTCGTATATTGTAATTTTTGTCACGACATCAATCATGGAGATATTAACCTGCTATTTTTTTGATAGATTCCAAGATTTATTTATCTATTTTATCATCTTATTATTTTAATGTTTTTGTGGCCCTTGGATAAACAAAAGAAGAGTGGTTGTACTAGGTGTCTCGTCAATAGATACACTCTTTCCATGGGTGGTATTTTTCTCAGGAGAAGAATTTTCTTCTCTTGGTCCATTTTAAATGGTTTGGATACTTGTTTTATTAGTATGGGATGAATCTAATGAAAGAATTATTTGGTGTTTATTTTTTTTTCCACTTTTAAATGTGATGCCACTGACATTTCCCTTATCCCTTGGGTTGAGTAGTGGTTGATTGGGTTTTTTACCAGACCAATGAATTTGGATATCCCCTATAAATTTGAAAAGTATGCCTAATTTTGTATTTAGGTCTTGTATGGATACTTTAGTGATATTTTTTAATTGTATATTATTTGAATCTATTTGTTTCATATGTCATCTAGGATAGGATCTTCTTTTGGATGTGGTTGTTGGAAAGGACATATGGTGGTGGTGGATGACTAATCGGCCTCAATTAATTCCATGGTTGATGAGGTTTGTTTAAATACCCCCTTTCTAATAGGATTGGTTATATTTCCACCTAGGTTCGGATAGATCTTATGGTTCATTCCTAATGGGTTGGTTATAGGGGAATCTGGGGAATATTTCCTCAACATTCTCATAATTTTCTCTCAATGGAGGGAATTAGTCAAAATAATTACTATTGGTAGAATATATACAAAAATACATGGTATGAGCTGACTTGGATTTCTATTGGAGAAGGGAAAGTGTTCTGAGAAGGGTACTTACCTCTTTATACTTTTTGTAGAAATTTTTCCCAAACTCCTAAAATTTCATATCGTGGACACATCGAATAGGTACACTAATCAACGAACAGAATTTGTGAGTTTTCTACTCCATGTTCTCAATGAGGGTACCTACATAAAGTAGGGTTTTGTCAGCAAGTGTGCCACTAAAACAACACTAATAATGTTACAATAAATAGTAATTAATCTTTTATAAAAATATTATATTCAAAGTTGATCACTTATTTCGTGGTGTGGGAAACTTGAATTTTTTTTAAATCTTTCCCTGTATTCCAGAAGGTTTTCCAATTACGATTTTATTATCCCACAAAATTATTTTCTTATAGTCATAGTTTAAGAGGCAGGAAATTATTTTTCAAAAAAAAGGCATTTCATTTCTTCCCACTATCTAATTGGGGAATTTACATAATACCACCAATATTTGGTTGCAACATCTAATAGAAAAGGGGATCCCCTAATATTTATCTGTTCTTAATCCACATTAGTTATATTTAATATAGAACACACATTTGAAAATTATTTTAATGGTATATGTGAATCTTCTGTCATGAGTCCATGGAACCATGGTAATAAGCGAATTAAACCAGATTAATGTACAAATTTTGGTGGCTCTCTATGAATTTAAATGTATGAAGGTTGGATATAGACATCATGAGAGGTTACTTATTTTAATGATTTATTATTTTCACCCATTTTATAGATATTAATTTTAGTTTCTATTTTTTCTTCATAATAAGAGGGGTATAGAAAAGCTTAAATTTATTTTTAACCTCCTTTAAATGGTTGTCTTGTGTGTCTTGGTGTCACTGACACATGATCCTCACTATTTGAAGTTTTAAAGGTGGTAAATAAACCATATTATAAATAATTATTAATAGATCCTACACAATAAATAAATCAAAACAAAAAAGATATAAATTGTTATATGATAAAACACATAAATATATAAAAAATTTACAAATATATTATCCAAAACATGTAATAAATACATAATCCCTCCTCAACAAAGACGCCCCAAATTTGAACATGTTTTCATGAAACATGAAATTGATTATGATTTAAATATTATGTTATATTAAATAGTAGATCATAGTGTTGGGCCGAGAAGTGATGGCAAGAGGGGGGTGAATTGCCTTTTAAAAATTAAATTAACAATTTAAAATCAAAGTGAAAGTGCAGCGGAAATAAAAGAAGAAAAACACACAACTTGATAACGGAGTTCGGCTTAAACCCAAGCCTACGTCTCCGCTCCCAACTCAACCGTTGAGAGATTTACTGCCGCTTTCTTTTTAATGGTTTTAGCAAGAAACCCACTAGACTTTAAGGTTAGTCTAGAACCTATTACAGCTTGCTTTGAATGGTAATGCAAGAACCCACTTGCTTTCAATGGTTGAGCAAGAACCCACTAGCCTTCTTACAGGTGAAGGCTAGCTCACCTATGTCTCAAGCCTTTTAAAGGAAAGGCTTGACCAACCCTTTCACACCTTGAAGGTGGTGTGAAAACCCAAATGAAAGGATGAGAGAAAGAGGTGGGGTTTGTAGGCACAAACCCAAAATGATGCTCAAAATGAATAAAGCAATAAAAACCATAATGAGGAAGTCTTGGGCGCCAATGGATTGAAGGAGTTGATGAAGAGCGCTCCCAAGCTTCTTTAGTGGTGCTCCTTGGATGTGGAAGTGTGTTGGAGCAGTTGGGGTTCCTTGGAAGAATCCGCCGGAGGTTTGCCAAATGATATAAAATGTGTCCCGTGGGCTTCCGTGGCTTTGTTATGGTTCCGGTATTGTTCCGGGGCTTCCTAGTCCTTTATTTATAGAGGGGGAACCCTCATATGGCCTTTGGAGGTCTTCGGAGCCGTTGGAAAAGGCTTCGGAGCCGTTGGGAGGCAAGTGGACAAGTCTGGTCAAAGGCCCAACGGCAAGTTTGACTGGCTCCACCGGCGGACCGGTGCAGAGCCACCGGTGGGCCGGTGCTTGCAAAATGGAGAGGGTTTCGGGCTCAGGTTCCACCGGCTGGCCGGTGAGGAGGCCACCGGTTGGCCGGTGCTGAGGCAGTAGCAAATACTGTTCTGGCTTGGTGCCACCGGCTGGCTGGTGCTGAGGCCACCGGTTGGCCGGTGCTGAGGCAGTGGCTCAGCCTTCTGTCTGGGCTCCACCTGCTGGCTGGTGGTCTGGACAGAGGGATGCCTTCTGTCCAGGCCTCTATCGGCTGGCCGGTGGACTTCCACTGGTTGGCCGGTGTACTGATTTTCAGTCCACTTCTGCTTTCAGCCTTCTTGCCCCAATTCCTTGGCAATCTGAAATTATGCCTATCAACCAAAAACACTTAAAACAATATTAGATAAATAAGAGAGTGATTGTGATCATGAAAATTAAACCACGAGGGGTACGAGAGGTACAAAAATCTCCCCCTATTTTGATGATCACAATCACCAAAATAAACAATGTAAAAAGACTGAAATGAGAGGCATGCTTTAAAAGATTTTTCCCCCAATCAACCAATAATTTCTCCCCCTTTGTGATTATCAAAATAGCACGGGGCATAAAACTTGATTGAGGGAAACGTTGAAAAACAAGATAGAGTCTTTTAAACCAATTGAAATTTTTGAAATTTGAATTGAAATTTTTGAATTGGAAAATTGAATAACAGTTTGAATTGAAAGTTTGAAATGAAAAATTGAGTAACAGTTTGAATTAAAAGTTTTGAGAGAAAAAAATTGAATTGAAATTAAAACAAAAATGCTTAAACAAACCTAACTCCCCCTAAATAAAAACAACAAATCACCGGGGAGAGGTTTTTGAAACCGAGACAAACTTTGGTCCGGAGAGACTCGCTAAGAGGGATTTTTTAATCCACACTTGTCTAGTGGAGGGTCTTCTACTATAAAATTCATCATTGAAGAAAAAAGTTTTTGGCCTACCATACCGGGCATTTTTGCAATTGCACTCATAGATTAAGTGCCCGGGTTTTTTGCAATAGTTACAAAATTTAAATTGAGAGCTCCCCCTTAAAAAACAGTTGGAGCATGGGAAGAGGAATCTTTCTTGGAATAGCCAAGCCCTTGGGTGGTTCTAGATATACATTGGGAAGCTAGGATTTTGGTTAAATTTTGTTCCCCTTGGGTGAACTTAGCTAGGGATTCCCTTAAATCCTTGATTGTTGATTCCATGGATTCAACATCGGGAAGGTTTTGGATTTTGAGGGATAACTCCTCCTTTTCTTTGAGAAGTTGTTCCTTTTCGGAAGAAAGTTTTTTGAAATTATTTTTTAAAGCAACAAATTTCGAAGAAAGTTCGTGAAAACCTTCCTCCAATTGATCTCTCGCATGTTGGAGATCCACATAAGACATGTGATTGAAAGAATTTGAAGAACTAGAGGATGAGGAGTCGGAAGAGGTTACCTCATGAAATTCCATGAGGCATTTGTTACCGTTGTCGCTTGAGGAGGAGGAGGAGGATGAGGAGATATCACTCCATGTATCTTTGAATGCCTTTTTCTTTTCCTTTTGCTTGGCCTTTTTCTTGTTGAGTGGGCAGTCGGGCTTGTAATGGCCTTTCTCGCCACACCCGTAACATGTTACCTTGGGCTCGGATTTTTCGTTGGGTTTTTCCTTTCGAGCCTTGCAGGATTTCTTCTTTTTGTGCTTCTTCATGAAGTTGTGCATTTTGCGGGCAAGATTCTCCATTTCGGAATCGCCGCTTGAAGAGGAAGATGATGAAGAGGAGGAGATTTCTTCTTGTTGAACCTTGAAGGCTATGTTCTTTGGAGTTTTGATCGGTTTGCCTTCCTTTTCAGCTTGCCTCCTCATGGTGATCTCGTAGGTCATTAGGGATCCGATGAGCTCTTCGACCGGCATGTTTTTGATGTCCTTCGCTTCTTGGATTGCCGTGACCTTCGGAGCCCATGAGCTTGGTAAGATCCAAAGGATCTTCTTGACCATAGTCTCTGCAGAAATATTATCTCCTAGAGATTTTCTTCCATTGCAAACGTCAGTAAATCGAGTAAACATATCAGAAATAGATTCGGAAGGATGCATGGAAAAAGACTCAAAATCATGACGAAACATATCCAATCGAGTATCCTTGACTTTATTGGTCCCCTCATGGGTAACCTCCAAAAGTTTCCAGATTTCATGAGATGTGGTACAAGTGGAAACTCGATTGAACTCATTACGATCAAGGCCGCAATGAAGAGCATTCATGGCTTTTCCATCAAGCTCGAAATTTTTAATATCGGCTTGAGTCCATTTGGATTCATCGGGAGAGGAAAGAGAATAACCGTGCATGACAATTTTATAAATAGGATATCCAATGCTTCTAAGAAAAGCGGTCATGCGGGTTTTCCAATAATTGTAGTCGGTTCCATCAAAAAATGGAGCACGACCCAATGAATAGCCTTCGGGGGCGAAAGAGGTTGATGCCATCACAATGGATCTTCAATTTGAAACCAGTGAAGGTATTACTCAAATTTTGCCTCCGATACCAATTTTTGGGCGGAGAAGTGATGGCAAGAGGGGAGTGAATTGCCTTTTAAAAATTAAATTAACAATTTAAAATCAAAGTGAAAGTGCATCAGAAATAAAAGAGGCAAAACACACAACTTGATAACGGAGTTCGGCTTAAACCCAAGCCTACGTCTCCGCTCCCAACTCAACTGTTGAGAGATTTACTACCGCTTGATTTTTAATGGTTTTAGCAAGAAACCCACTAGACTTTAAGGTTAGTCTAGAACCTATTACAGCTTTCTTTTAATGGTAATGCAAGAACCCACTTGCTTTCAATGGTTGAGAAAGAACCCACTAGCCTTCTTACAGGTGAAGGCTAGCTCACCTATGTCTCAAGCCTTTTAAAGGAAAGGCTTGACCAACCTCTTCACACTTTTAAGGTGATGTGAAAACCCAAATTAAAGGATGAGAGAAAGAGGTGGGGTTTGTAGGCACAAACCCAAAATGATGCTCAAAATGAATAAAGCAATAAAAACCGTATTGAGGAAGTCTTGGGCGCCAATGGATTGAAGGAGTTGATGAAGAGCACTCCCAAGCTTCTTTAGTGGTGCTCCTTGGATGTGGAAGTGTGTTGGAGCAATTGGGGTTCCTTGGAAGAATCCGCCGGAGGTTTGCCAAATCGATGTAAAATATGTCCCGTGGGCTTCTGTGGCTAGGTAATGGTTCCGGTATTGTTATGAGGCTTCCTAGTCCTTTATTTATAGAGGGGGAACCCTCATATGGCCTTTGGAGGTCTTCGGAGCCGTTGGAAAAGGCTTCGGAGCCGTTGGGAGGCAAGTGGACAAGTCTGGTCAAAGGCACAACGGCTAGTTTGACTGGCTCCACCGGCTGACCGGTGCAGAGCCACCGGTCGGCCGGTGCTTGCAAAATGGAGAGGGTTTCAGGCTCAGGTGCCACCGGCTGGCCGGTGAGGAGGCCACCGGTTGGCCGGTGCTGAGGCAGTAGCAAATACTGTTCTGGCTTGGTGCCAGCGGCTGGCCGGTGCTGAGGCCACCGGTTGGCCGGTGCTGAGGCAGTGGCTCAGCCTTCTGTCTGGGCTCCACCGGCTGGCCGGTGGTGAAACCACCGGTTGACCGGTGGTCAGGACATAGGGATGCCTTCTATCCAGGCCTCTATCGTCTGGTCGGTTGACTTCCACCGGTTGGCCGGTGTACTGATTTTCAGTCCACTTCTGCTTTCAGCCTTCTTGCCCCAATTCCTTGGCAATCTGAAATTATGCCTATCAACCAAAAACACTTAAAACAATATTAGATAAATAAGAGAGTGATTGTGATCATGAAAATTAAACCACGAGGGGTATGAGAGGTACAACACATAGTTCATATTTATAAGATATTTTATTGGGTTAGAGTTTATATTTTAAACAAAAACCACTAAAAGTGGGGAGTGGTTTGGGAAACAATTTTAAGGAAATAATTTATTTCAAAGAGTGTAATAATTGAGAAACCAAGTGTATTTTGAAAAATATAGTATACAGGGGTCATTTTTATTTCACTACTCATATTTCAAGTTCATTTACTTATAGTAAAATTTAGGTTTGGATCAATTCATTAGTTGAAATTAATTAGAATCCTGAGTAATTAATAATATTTTATTTCAACTCTTGAAGAACAATACCTTGAAATAACAATTGTATTGACACAGTCCATAACTTATTTATTGAATAATATAATCCAAATAAATTTAAAAGCATAATAAATTTGGTATGAAATGTATTCTTATGTCTTCTAATTGGAACAACAAAATTCACGCACTCAAAACCTAACACTGATCAGTTTGAAATTAAGAGAATCTCAATCACATGAACCTTAACAAGCATTCAAATTTTAAATAATGTAAGATATATTGAGTGAAAATTTATCACAACCAAATTAATCTTAACTAGTAGAAAATATATTCATTTTTAATCTCTTGACATGAGTATAGCTCCATTAAAATGAACGCCCACTGTTTAGCCTTTCATCGAAAAGAAGAAGAATCTCAGGTGGATCTCCTTATTCATCATTGATACCTCTTTGAGAATAGGGGCCATTGGAAATTATAGGATGGTGTGATTACCCCTATGAAAGTAAAAAATATCATAACATCACTACTTGGTCTATCTTACAAATGGGGTGCCAAAAATTCCATTATATAGGCAAAGTAGAAGGTAGTATTGGACCAACATATTTCTTAAAACCACTTGTACCATGGTTTTTGGCATCCAGAAAGTCTTATATGTCTTTTGAAAACAAAATCTACCCACATATTTAATATATCCATTGAAATTTTGACATAATTTTGAGGTCAAAAACTTGAGATGTTGATGAAACAAATCACACCAATTTTGACTTCCTGAAGATTTAGTGGATTGGACAAATTGGTTCATTTGGGAGCTTTAATGGACTAATTGGGATTTTGTATATTCATTAGAGTCGTATCCAAATTAATTTTAGATCATGAAGGCAAATTTTTTCGGAATTTAATGTCTGGATCAACTATAATGTTTGTTTGAGTACACTTATGTCCTATTAATCTTGCACATTTTGGCACATCTTTCTACTAATTCATCTTGGGCCCTCCAATTCAAATCCACATACAGTGAAATCATCCAAAAAAGTGAAATTAAATATTTTAATAGTTATTGACAAAAAATAATTGAGCCAATAAGGTATTTATTTTTTTTAAATTGGAATTTATGATACAAAATCATATTTTCAAATTTGTATAAGGGTATAAATGGATATTGAATTGCTACACGATCACTCAGTCCGTAGGGGGTCTCAATATAATGATATAGATAATCATTTAAAGTTATGACCCTTTGGTAGTGAAAACGAGAGATCACCAATGAGACGGTTTTCCCACCCCTAAAGTTCACTAATCAAGGAGAAAATAATCATCCACATCACTTAGGAGAGTATAATCATCAATTAATATCCAACAACGTGGAAGGAAATGTCCAAAACCAAGGACAAATAATCATTCATGAAGGGTGTAATCATCACATTACACAAGGAAAGTGTAATTATCCATGATTATTATCCATAGGGACATCGTGATCATATATCATAATCGTAGTAATTCCTTCCCGAAATTGAGGATAGAATTGTCATCATCATTAACAAAAATTCATGGGAGTGGAATAATCATCCTTATAAAATAGATCATGGAGAGATTAATCATCCCCATTAGTATCAAAAGGTATGTGGTGAATATCCAAACATATAATTCACAAAATTTAGAACCCATGAAGTACATAAGAGTTTGAAAATAATTTTTGTAAAAATTAATGGCTCAGAAGAAGGATCCTAGGAAACACATCTGGTCATCCAAATAATGAATAACATGGATCCCATGAAGTAGGTCTGGGCCACATGTAGAAAGTTACACCAATTTAAGATCATCATAAAATAACTAGGAATAACCTATGGTAATCAAAACTACCTATCCATTAAACAAGAGGATTCATAAATAAATTAGTGAGGGTGGTTGGACACCAAACCCTACCACTACTATCATAGAATCATGGATCAAATGTTCAGCACATGAACTAAGGTGACACCTTCTACCATCTCTAATCAAAATAAATGTACTAGATTAGGGACATTCAAATTTTAGGTCACTCTATGGGTTTGTCATGTCATAACATAAGTGGTGATTCCCAATTGGGATTCTCAACAGTGAAGGTTAAATGAAAAATCCTACATGGGAAACATGATGATAGTGAAAAAAAATAAATCCTATATGGGATTCATAGAATGGTAAATTTGATTAGGCATCAGGCATGGGAACCTTGTTTTCAGAGTTTTCAATAAGTAGAGGCATCCTACATGGGATACATGGAATGGTATATTGGTAAAGGGATACTATAAGGGATTCCCTAGGTCAGTATGTAGGTAAAGGTATCCCAAAATGGACCCTTGGTAACAGTTAATGTACATGGATCCTACAAGGGTTCCCCTTCGTTGAAATGTATGTAGAGGAATCCTATATGGGATCCCTAGAAACAACTAAACATATGGTCTCTATGGCTATAAGGTAACATATCACAAGGGGACATCCTCAAGGGAAAAGATATAGGGGAACCATTCAAGAGAGATAGTTTATGGAACATGAAAAATCAAATTCTCACTCTAATAATAACACTAGATTCAATTACTAGGGGAAGAACCTCTCTATTTTTGAAAATCATGTAACTCCTCCTAAGAGTACTCAAGACACCAAAGGGTTTCATCATCATGATTGATATTGAAATAATTCCCATAATAGACTAGTCATATGTCAAATTTCATCCCCTAAGAATAATTATATGAGAACCCCTTAGAAGGTTAGAAAGTGGAAGTACATTGTGTGTATATTATGTACACTATGTGTACCGCAAAACAACCAACATGTCATGTACCCCAGCTATAAATGTAATATAAAAGACCAAGTACAGGGATTTTAAATAATTTACATGGTGTATACCCCAAATGAGTTACATGACTGTATAACTCAAATATCTTGTCCATATACGTATCCTATCCATGCACCTCTATATGGCTTGAAACCCTTATGGGGTCAGGATGTATACTCTACAGAACCATGTTCCCCTACACAGGTTGTTCGGCTGGGTAATATGCTATTCATATGAGTCCAATTATATAGAATATATACTCCATATATGGAACATATTCTAAAAAGACAATTTTTACAAAAATTAAGAACACTTAGAGATTGTTCTAGAATCTACACACCATGTGATCATGATTTTCGAACAGTAAAACCCTCATATCAGCTTGAAACCCCCGTTTTCACCTCAACAGTTATAGATTGATCCATGAGGTTTCCTAAGAAGTCATTATAAAGGATAAAAATTTGAAAAAAATATATATACTAAGATTTATAAATAAACATAAAAAATACCTACCTCTTGACAGAATATCTGGAATATTTTTCCATTTTCACAATCCACAACTACCCCATGATGACCCGACTCCTCCCAAGCACCACATCCGTACCTATGTTCCCATATAACTCTTTCAATATCTCTAAACTTCTAAATATCCTCTTTATTTTGATGTAATTAAACCCATGGAGCGGAATTCAAGGGATACGAGGAGAAATACAAAAATAAAAATGAAAAATAAAAGGAAGAAAAATAAAAGAAAAATAAATTGGACTCAGGCCCTACCCCAGCACCCAACATGATTTTATTCCCCAACAAGTAAACAACCATATTTTGGACTCAATAACAAAGAATGAATCACAATATAAAACTCTGTTCAAAATACACAACTAAATAAATGTGTGAGAAAAAATTAATATTTAATTAATTACATATTCATTATTTATTATTACTCTAAAACTTGAATAGCTCAACTATAACTACCTTTCTCTCTATTACATACTTAAAAATGATTTATTACATAAACATGAAATTAAAACAACTCTGAGGATCGAGAGGCCAAGTGACATGGGAAATTAATAACATTACATAACAACTTAAAACATAAAATAGAACATCTTTATTGAAAACCTCATTTTTATGACCAACTCATTCCTTCGTACATAACACTGAATATGATAACATGAGGACCTACATAAGAAAGGGGTGATCTATAAATCCCAGTAACATAGTAAAAACAAAATAACATGAAAAATACAATACATTTTACAAAAAATTCATTTCAATGTAGCATAATAAAAACATGAACATAAAAGAATGATATTTAATGATTATCATAATATAGAAATGTGGAAATAACATAAACATGATATTAGAATGAGCCAAGGCTCATTGCAAATGGATTTTCATGAGTAAACCCTAATTTTACATGAATTATCATGATTTAACCCTCATTTCACATGAATTATCATGATAGTAAACCTTACGTAATGCATTGGAGTGCTATCATGTCACACCCATCATAAACATTACATTTCATAAATAAGTATGCCAAACATATCATATAACATGGAATCATTCAACATCCAAATTTATTCCAAAATTATGTAATGTGGAATATATACATGTAAGTAATATTAAATAAGTATATTTTAATAATGGTGAATACCCTTGATATAAAATTGTGTGTGTCCTTCACTACACGATGATTTTGGATTGGAAAATGGCAGTACAATTTCGGCAGTCTAACGCCGTCATATAGAAATTTATAAGTTGGGTAGATGATAGATAAAGAGGTATATCCTCATTTATACATAAAATAAATAGTAAGTGGATCATGTATGATAATATACCAGTATATTAAATAGATATTAGAAGTATAATATAGAATAAATACTTGAATAGAAATAAGAAGAGAGAAACCCCTTACAAATTTCAGCATGGTAACGGGTGTACATAGAAATAATTAAGGAGAGAGAAAGTGGTATCTAATAATTAAAAGTTAAGGAGGTAATTATGGGAGAGGTGAGAAATCATACCCCATCATTTTTCATTGAAAATAAATTTGTATAGAAATATGAATAATCTTGGATAAAAATGAAAAATGGAGGAATCCCTTACTAGAGTGTGTGACTTCAAAAATAGGAAGGGGAGATTATTGAGAGCATGGGGCACCTTGGGAGGATTCTAGGTTGGGGAGGAAAAACTGAGGACGTGCTCTAATTATTTTAAGTGAATATTAGTAAGATATTTGGTGGTTTTATATATGAAATGAGGGAAGAACTCTTAAATATTTCACAAACATAGGTTTTGGAATGAATATATTTAAAAAATGAAAAACACATACCTTCCCACAGGTTTTGCCCATAGTTTTTTCCAATGTGGAGTAAAAAAATTATTTTTTAAGTCAAATGGCCTACAACTTAAAATATTATCCTTTTTTATGTGTATTTGAGTAACATTATTAAAGAAATTATGTTGAAATCATAAAGTATATTATACATTTTAGAAGATTAACCGAGGCTATATAAAATAAGTAAAAAAATATAAAATGATATTATTTTAATTTCAAAGAATTATTGTCCGGGAATACGATTTATAGTATTTAATACATAATTTTTTGGGTCATTATGATGACATAAAACACATATTTTATTAATACGGTATTTAGAGTGTACACAAAAATTTTACTATCTTAGAAAATTATGACAAATTATCCATTGGATAATTTCAATATTATGATTCCAAAAATAATATTCATTTTATTTATATAATTTTTTTAAATATGTGAATTTTTACTTTTAAAATAAAAACCTACATTTATTGAAAATTCACTGGTTTCGACAAAAACAGTTTTCAAACATTGATAAAAATTGAATTTAACAAAATAAATGTTATATAATCATTTATAATTAATAAAATTTATTTCATAAAAATATTTTATTAAAATATAAGTTATTTTAAATATTCATTTATTTCTAAAAATAAATTATTTTAAAATACTCTTTCTATTTTATCGTATAAAAAATATATAACTCCTATCAAAATGATTACCTAATAATTTACAGATAAAGAAATGATATATCATAATTTATAAGAATATTATTTTTTCTAATATTATTAATAAAAACCTTAGTACAATATGATAATTTATATATTCCTTAAAAGTACCATTTTTTGTGAGGAGTCAATTTATGAAAGTCATAATTTTTTTAAGAAACACTATTATCATAATGGAATTTATGGAATAAGAAATTTTTTTAAAAAGGGATAACACAATAAGTAACTGATACGGTATTAAAGCTCAACTTGGGATTGGTCATTAGCAAAGCCCATTGATGATACCTCTTTTCCAAGCTCTGAAAAATAATCTTTTTACAAACTGAGTCTACTGGATGAGGTCATCCTCTTCTTTGTCTTTGTCTGAAATATTCTTTTTAAGCACCTTTAATTTTTATTAGTCATGTTATCACTATTCAACAACTATATTGTCAACAGTAATGATACATAACGGTCATTTAAACCTAATAAAAATAGAGTTCATATCTTTTATATAATAAATTAAAAGAAATGGAATTTTATTCATAAATTATAGGGTTGTTGCAACATTCTCGCCTTAAGATATTTCACTTCAAACATTTCTTTTTCCCAAAATAAAATAGATGAGGGTAACACTGCCTCATCACATCCTTTGAATCCAACATTTCTTCATCAAACTTGTGGTTTCTCCACAACACATTAGCGTGGGGAACTGTTTTTATTTCATATGTCTTTTTTCTATTCATCTAAGATCCGCATCGCCTTATCGTTATAGAAGAGATAATTATCCAATGGTACTACCTCTGGATTGAGTACATACGATGGGTCAGGTATGTATTTCCTCAAGATTGGTACATGGAATACACCATGTACTTGATACAGGTTCAGTGAGAGTTCTAGTTAAAAGGCCACAACTCCAATGTGATCACAAATCTGAAAATGGCCGATGTACCTTGGACTACGATTTCCCTTCTTACAAAATCTTATAACTCTATTGAATGGTGATATATGGAGGAATACAAAGTCTCCAACATCAAAATCTAGGTATCGTCAATGATAATCAACATAGAACTTTTGTCAACTCTGAGCAACATTAATGTGTTGTAGGATAGTCTTAACCTTCTCCACCATTTATTTGACCATTTTTGGACCTAGAATTTTTCACTCCCCAACATAATCCCAACATGCTGGTGTTCTACACCTCTTCTAATAAATGGATTCATAAGCAGACATTTTGATGCTTTAGTGGAAACTGTTATTGTAAGAGAACAGAACCAGAGGAAGATGTTGATTCCATCCTCTATTGAAGTCCACTGAGCATGTTGTCAATGTGACCTCAAGTGTTTTTATATTCCAATGAGATTGGTTATCATTTTGATGATGGTAAGATTTAATGATGTTAAACTCAATATTCAGAGTGTTATGGAGACTCATCCGGAACATAGAGGTGAATCTTGGATCTTGATCAGATATAATCATTAGTGGTACACCATGCAGACTTACCACTCCTATGATGTATATTCATGCAAGTTTATCCAATAAGAATTCCTATCAATTGCAATGAAGTGTGCAGACTTTGTAAGACAATCCAGAATAACGTAGATAATATTATTTTCTTTGGATGTCTTCAGAATTTTAGTGAAAAAGTACATGGTGATGTTTTCCCATTTCAATATTGGTATAGGTAATGGTTGAATCATCCTCTTATACTTCTGCCTCTCAACCTTTACTTGCTGATATATGAGGCATTTTGATGTATTCTTACAGACATAATTCTTTATTTTATCCTATCAATAATTCTCTCAGAGACCTCGATACATATATGTGTTTCCTACGTGAATGGAAAAGGTCAGACTATGTGCAGCATCCAAAATTTATTTCATTACCATTGGATTTTATGGAATATATAGGCATGAATAAAATCTCATAGTTTCTCCATCATTAACATTGAACTTTTGTGATTTACCTTTTTTTATAGTTTCCACTTCCATCTGAATCCCCACACAATCCTTTTCAGAATCCTTTAACCTTTCTAAAAGAGACGGTTGAGAAAACATTAGTGAAAGAATTGATGATGTTACCTTATTTATGATTCTCATGTCCACCTTCATCAAATCAAAGAATATTTGATCCTTTTAAATTCTCATTAATGAAAGAGTTTTTGGATCATTTTTAATTAGATCATCTTCCAATTTATTCGCTTTCCACTAGTTGTAGTGAATTGAGCAGTCATAATATTTGATAAACTCTAACCATATTCATTGGTGCATATTCAGATCATTATTTTTGAATATATACTTGAGGATTTTGTGATCCATATATATTTCACACATTTCTCGAAAGAGGTAATTTCTAAAAATTTTAATGAAAAGATCACTATATCCAACTCCAGATAATGTGTTGGATATTTCGTCTCATGAAAATTAAATTTCCTAAAAGCATTGGCAATGACATTTTAATTTTTCATGAGAACATCTCCCATGAACAACTTTGAAGAATCACTAAATACCATAAAAAGTTCTACACTTGGGGGTAGTGTGAGAATTAGTGTAGTGATAATAATTCTTTTCAACTAACTGAATCTCCCTTCACATTCATCATTACAATAAAACATCATTACCTTCTAAGTTATATGGGTAAGAGTGTTTGAAAATCTTGAGAAATTTATCAGAAATCGACAACAATATCCAGCTAACCCATGGATGCTATGGATATATGTTAGATATGATGGCCTCGTCCATCCCTAAATTAAATTTTCCTTGGTGGGATCCATAGATATCACATTGATTTTGATGATATGACCAAATAATGGAAATTCTTTAAAATAGAACACACACTTTCTGTAGTTTTCATAGAGCTTTTCCTTTCACAAGGTCTTTGGTATAGTGCATGGATTCTCCTCATGCTCCTACTTGGATTTGGAGTATATTAAAATACCATCCATAAAGAATACCAAATAAATTTCAAGGTAATATCTAAAGAATATATTCATAAATTCCATATTTATTGATAGATAGTTAGTGATTTCTAAAGAAATTACTATTAATTCGTAGTTCCCGTACCATGTATAAAGAGTTGTCTTAGGGATTTCCTCCTCCTTTAACTATACATGGTAATATCATGACCGCAAATCCACCTTAGTGAAGTACTGTGCTCAACATAGCTGATTAAACAATTAATCAATTCATGGAAAAGTACACTTGTTCATTATCAAGATTTTTATAAGATTATGATAATCAATGAAAATGAGAATTGACCCATCCTTATTCTTGATGAAGAGGAATGGTACATCCCATGGTGAGGCAATTGAGCGTATAAACTCATTATCCAGATTCTCATGTGGTTCTATTTTAGCTCCTCAAGATCAAAAACATCCACTCACTATATAGTATTAGTTATTGGAAATTATCAAACTATAAGATCAATCAAGAATTCAACATCTCTTCTTTGAGGTATACCCGTCAATTCCTCAAAAAACATATCAAAAATTTCCCTCACAAAAGGCATGTATTCGAGGATAGTTCCCCCTATAGACTCAATAATCTAAGAAAGATACATGTGATCATATGGTAGTAATATTCATACTTAATATGATGGTTCTAAAGAAGATCCATCCTCTTCATTTCACTTGTAGTGAATCAGGGGTAGATTCCCCTTATAGAGAGTGATTTTCCTCTCACTACAATTTTTGTTGGCTCTATTTAGGGAAAGCTAATAAATGCCAATAATTTCCTCAAATTCCACTAGAGGGAGTCTGATGAGGTTCACTGAGAAGTTCAATCCATGATTTTTGATTGGGAAGGAGTTATATTCTTGTCCTGCAATAATTTCCCCATTTTTCATTCTCACTAACATATCTACTTCAATGATTTTTGGTGGGGTTAGGATTGTTACACTAAACTTTTAGGATATAAAATAATTCATAGAACTAGAATGAAAAAGTATGTCAACTATCCATGAATGAATAACAAGAGTACTTGTCACCACATCATTGTAGGGATTCATTTCAGAAATAGTGAAGGAAAAATAATTTCCCTATTGCCTTAGTGGTTGTTGGTTACCTCAAAAAACCCTTGGCATAGGGAAGTGTCTTGTAAAGTGAAATGGTTTTTTGTGGTTGCATCAATTAAAATGAGTTGAGGTTCGAATAGAGTGTTCCTATCCTCTGTTGAAGAAGAAGGTTTTTCTTATCGTCAATTAATATCCACATGGCCTTTCCTTCCACACCGAATGCATTTTCTCACTTTAAGAATTTTCCAGGGTGCTTATCTCCACAACTTTGATATGTGCGGTGCTGGAATTTCATAGCACCAATGTATTTATCCATTGTACCACTTGAATTAAATTCCAATTTTCAATTTTTTCCCCATGATATCCTTAATATTCTCTAATCTCCATTTCATCTTTTTTGGCACATCATACAATTTCCTCACAGCAATCAAAGTCATGGATCACAAGGGATTTTTGTAGGATAGGTTTTGGCCCACCAAAGATAGATTCAACCTTTTATTCTGGGGTAATGAAAATAATATAAGAGTATCATTCAAGACTTGTGATTTTTTTCTCATAAAATTAGTTAAATTTTTATCTTTTTTCATGAAGGAAATGAAGTACCTTTCAATCTTATATCGGAGGGTGCGAGGAAAATATTTTTCAAAAAACATATTCTGAAAATACTTCTTTTAAAATGCCTTAAAATCTTTATAAGGATTCATATTTGTTATCAATGTCCACCATTTATCAACTTCACCCTCCATATGACAAGAAGCCATAATAACCTTATCTTGTTCGGAACATTAAAGGATATAGAATATAATCTCAATAGAGTTGATCCAATGTTCGTTTATTGAGGGACCAGATGATCCATTAAAAGTAGGAGGCCTTTTCTCATGAATCTCCCTATTGTGTCTTGTTCATTATTTGGGGGGGGGGGTGGCTATTCCTCTTGAAAATTTTTTCTATTCAAAACATGAGTTAACAAAGAGTATATTGTGAAAACGTTTGTGTTTCCCACTCCTATCTGATTTGGAATGTAATTATAAGATTCATCACATTGATCTTCACATTTCTTTTTATCCTGATTCCTCATATTACCAAACATTGGAAAGAATAAAATGAAAATTAGGGGCAGGTACTGTAAACTATTAAACAAATAATTTGAATCCAATGAAAAAAATGATAACTTATAAATTACATTGATTTCCTTAACATGTGAATTTATTGTCTTCAATATAAGTTATCTATGATCTACTTACCAAAATATATTCTTAGGGGAATTTTTTTATTACCCTAATAATGGTTCATACTATGATTATGAATTTACCAAAGCATACACCCGGGGGTGTCGAACCAAGAGTGCATCAAGGCTCATTATTGTGCACCAGTTCCCATTTGAGTCTAGCTTAATGGGATGTTTTCAGGTTTCAACCATAGATACATATGTTCCAGAGTCACCTCTAATTTTTTCGTGTCTAGATAGGGATGAATTTTCTTTATAAACAACTTAATATATAATAACAAAAATAAAAGGATGTTTTTCTTATATTTATTCGTATCCTTAAGGCTTTTACTAGGGTTTTCTAATCCTAATATAAAAAATAACTAAACAAATCCTATGATACCAACTATAACAGCCCTTCTCATTTTTACACACTTAAACTTTCTTAATTACATAAACATTAATTTAAGACAAATCTTGAGATCAATAGTTCTAGTGGATTGGAAAATTAGGAACATAAAATAACTACTTAAAACATGAAATTCAACATCTTTATTGAAAACATTATTTACATGACCGACTCATTCCTTCATACTTTACATTTCATGGGATAACCTGAGGACCTACATAAGAAATGGGTGAGACATAAAGTCCACTAATAGATTAAACATGGAATAAAATTAAAAATAAAATAAAATTTAGGAAATAGTTATATCAATGGATCATAAGATAAACATGAACATAATGGTATGATATAGCCTGATTAGCATAACACTGAAACATGGAAACTACATACAACATGATATTAGCATGATCCAAGGATCATTGAACATAGATTATCATGGGTAAAACCTCATTGAAAATTAATTATCATGTCTAAATACATATTTCACATGGTTTATCATGATACTAGAAATTACCCAATGCATTGGAGCGCTATCAGGGCACACCCTTCATAAACATTTCATTCCATGCATTAGTGTGCTACATGGATCACATAACATGGAATCATTCATAAACATATGTTATTAGCCGATTGTAGAATGTGGAATACATAAATATAAGTAATATTAAATATGTATATGTGCATAAATATAAATAAGCATGATAGAGAAATGGGTATGGTATTCACTACATGATTATTTTGGCATGGAAAATCATGGTGCAATTTCGGCTGCATAACATCGTCATGTGGAAATTAGTAAGTTGGGTTATTGAGAGATAAATGGGTATATCATCATTTATAAATGATATTGACACTAAGGGGATTATGTAATATAATATAACAACATATTTAATGTAATTTAGATGCATAAAATTGGAGGCATACTTGAATGGAAATTAGAAGAGAGAAACCCCATATATAATTTCGACATGGTAACCAGTGTACAAGGAAGGTATTAATGAGAGTTAAAGCGGTATATCATCATTCAAACATAAGGAGGTACATATGGGGGAGGTGAGAAATCAAACCCCACATTTTTAACTAAAAATAAATGTGTATAATAACAAAAAGAAACATGGGTAAAAATGAAAAAGTACAAAATCCATTACTTGAGTCTGTGACATCAAATGCTTGAAGAGGGGATTCTTGAGACCTTGAGGAGCCTTATAAAGACTATAGGGAGGGGAGTGTAGAGTAGGGAAGTGCTAAAAGTATTTTTAGTGAATATATATGGGATCTTGGGTGGGATTATATAGGAAATTAGAGGGGAATTATTTAATATTAAAAAAACTATGGTTTTAGAATCTATATTATTAAATAATCAAAACCACAAAAAATACCATGGTTTTTACCGTGGATGTTTCCAATGTGTAGTGTAAAACATTATTTTATAATGAAAATAGACGAACATATTAAAATATTATCATTGATTATATAGAGGTGAGTCACATTATAAAATAATGAATTTAAAATAATAAAAGATATTATACATTTTAGAGGATTCACTAAGGATTTATAAAATAAGTAAAACAAATCCAAAATTGCATTATTTTAATTGAATAACTTATATTTGGCCTATAGGACCCATTAAATTATTTATTACTTAATTTTTGGGTGATTATGATTTCATAATACACATATTTTGTTTACACTATATTTAATTTTTCCCAAAAATTTGATTGTCTCATAAAATTATAAAAAATTCACCATTGGATAATTTCAACGTCATGATTCCAAAAATAATATTAATTTTATCTAAATAATTTTATAAATCTATGAATTTTCACTTTTAAAATGAAAACAAACATTTATTGAAAATTAATGGGTTTTGATAAAAATAGTTTTCATGCCTTAATAAAAATTACATCAGACTTCATCAAAGTTATATAATCATTTATTATTAATAAAATTAATTGGATAATAATATTTTATTAAAATATTAGTTATTTCAAAAATTTATTATTTTCATAAAATAAATTCTTTAAAAATACATTATCATATAAATAAATATAACTTTTATCAAACTGATTAACTAATCATTTACAGATAAAGAAATGATACAATAAGAATTTATAAGAATTGTTTTTTTATAATATTATTAAAAAAAACAATAGTTTAATTTGATAATGTATATTTTTACCAAAAAGTACCATTTTTACCTGAAGATTCAATTTATCAAATTCATCATTTTTTAAGAAAGACTATTCTTATAAATGAATTTATGGACTATGAATTTTATTTTTAAAAAGGTATTACACAATAAGTAACTAATAAATAATTACATAACCCCTTATAACACCGAAAAAATACCAAATGGTAAGGTTTTTTATGATGACATACTCTTGGGGAAGCTCGGATAACATAACCTGGGTGATAATATCTATTA
The DNA here is from genome assembly GCA_963277665.1 of Viscum album. NCBI lineage: Eukaryota > Viridiplantae > Streptophyta > Magnoliopsida > Santalales > Viscaceae > Viscum > Viscum album. Next base: position 53,130 of record CAUJRU010002059.1, read on the forward strand.
ACTTGAACTTATCCCGTTGGTAATTCCTTTCAATATAAATGTGTTGAATCTTATCTTGGGCTTGGTTAAGAGTGAAACCTAGTGATGTTAAACCCATTCCAATATCATACAAATGATCTTCGTACGACCCGATTCTAATGGATGATGCCATCCTCTCATTTTTCTATTTCAAAAGTATTCTTTTTAAAAAACATGAATTTATATCATTCATATGATCACTATTAAATGACTATATTTTCAATGGTAATTATACTTAATGGTCATTTAAACCCAATAAAAGAGAGTTCTTGTGTTTTCTATAAGACATTAATTGAAAGGAAATTTTATTCCTAAATGATCAGGTTGTTACATCGACATTCCACCAAACACACATACTAGGATAAAAACCATATGTTGGGACAGAAAATGTGGTAATATTGATTATCTAAGACATTATAGTCTATTAAAATGACCTTTTTACCCCTAATAATAATCTGAAAAAATTATTCAAATTGTTTCTCAAAATTTCCAATATGAGAAAAAATATGTCACTACCTCGATCATTCAGAATCTAGTTAATTTTTCAAGACTACCAAGTTGAGAATTGTAATAAACTATAAAACATATTGAATTAGTACATGTGATGGGTTTTTAGATATATCTTCTTATGTATGAAGAATGTTGTATCTAGTGGTGTATAAGAAATAATGGATAATAATAAAATATTTCCTTGTTGGATCATATTTTTTATTTAGAGTTATATCATTTGGTAGATTCTAGATGTTTCGGGATATAATATATTCAATATTAATTTTTTTGTAAGAGGTAGTGAAGAACCTATATTTTGGTGCAACTTACATGAAATGGAGTTAGATTTGAATTCAAACCACACAAATTTTAGGGTTCATACCATTCTTCTCATTTCAACACATAGTGAGGTTGCGAGATTTCTAAGATTGAATTGTGAACATTAATAGGTTTTAGATGTTTGATTAAGAATTGGAATTTATAAAAAAAGGTTACTACTAATTCACACCCATATCTCAGTTTTTCTAAAATGGTTCATTGAAAACAAAATGTTCCTTTTTCAATTTAAATAATGAACAATATTCATGATTCTAAATCTATTAATAATTTACTGTGTCAAATAGTATATATCTATCGATTCATTAGATGTTTTTTTAATTTATTTTTATATGGACATATTTCCAAATTAATGCCTTATTATAATTAACCTTGGTTTTATTAACATGAATGTTATTGATTAAATTATCCATATAAAGAATATAAAAACTATTCTGTATATTAACTATAATATAAAACATTTCATTCATATATAAACATTTCCATATTCTAAATGATTTATTTGTATCCTTTCATCAGTATATTAAATATAGAAATCAAATCTTTATTTTAGGACAATGGTATAGTAATAGTTTGATAAATCTTGAATTAATCACATAGTTAAAGATATATCACAAGTACAGACCTCCACTGAAGTTACTCCTTCGCCATTTTTAACACATGATATACTTCTCTGATAAATAATTTTTTTTATTTTTTAGTAAATTTGTATCAAAAAAATTCAATGAAAACCATGTTCTGAATACCTATGAGTTCTAATTAGAGAAATAGATTTCTATAAAATTCACATTAAAATTATAAAAATAAGTCTCTTTGAGAATACTTTCCAACATTATATACAAATATATAATTTTATTATAGTTCATAAGTATATTTCATTTAAAAATGATAATCCTGATTTATAAAAATAAATAAATAATAAATATATATTTTTTGGAAAGAACCTATATATAATTACACTTTGCAAGATAATAACAAAATTTATCTTAGTAATTATTTTTCTATTCATTATTCAAATAACACATTTGGTAACAAATCATGATGATCATATCATATATGATTCATGGAATGTTGAATAAATAATCTTTAACCCAAATTCCAAATACAGGTAAACTCAATTCCATTCCATCAATATACTACCTCATAAGATTTAATAGTAAATTTTAATAAAAGTATCATAATGATATTTAATAAAGAAACTATTATGTATATCCATTAACACCATTAATTATATAAGAAAATACCTGGGAACTCCGGTTTAGTATAACTTTCCTAATTTGATGACTTTTGTACTGACAGGTGTTTTCTTTGGAAGGAATCTCACAATTAATATTATAAAGGTTTTTTAGAATGGTAATTTCCTTATATATCCGGTGGGTAATAAATATATGTGTGTTTCATATAATGAATTATCAATTATTTCATATTTTATTTGTATATGTATTTTGGAGGATTTAGTTTTGTTAATACAATTCCTTCAACCAAATATATATGTTTGAGATATATTTTTCTATAAATCTCTATATAATTAAAATTTTATGCACAATTGAAAATAAATAATCCAAATATATAAAATCATACCCAAACGAATCTTATATATAATTTATATTGTTAATTTTTATTTGAAGGAAATCATGTGAAATACAAAATTCCTATAAGAGAAATCATGGGGAAATAGGTAATAGATCCCCACTTTTCTAGATATAGTATAAGCATTAAGAAACATGACTAGTCTAACACAATGTAACACTACCCTTTGTTCCATACTCAAGAGTGACTTCAATTCCATTATAATTATATTTCTTAATATATAGATATTAGGGTCATCCTCTATATAAAACTCATAACTCCAAAACAATATAGAGTCATGGAAGTTGAAAAATAAATCTTAGGTTGTTATAAATATAATTTAATAAGTTATAAGAAAAATTTATATGAAGGAATATATCATACATATTTATACATATATTATATTCTGACCGCATATACTATATATATATATATATATTAATATTTTAGTAGTAATAAAACATGTAAATGATCCTTTAACATACTAAATGTTTTATATAAATAGGAACATTTAATGTTTTTTGATATGTAAATATATTCCATTTATATTTTTTTACACATATATTTTATAAAAAAATTATAAAATATATGAATATTGAATAAAATAATATTTTTTATTATTTTAGTACAATATGATATATAATTATATAGCCTATCATATTCCATGATCAAATCATTTCATAAGGCATTCTTTATTCCAAGAAACCTGTTATATTTGATTAAAATTAAATATTGTATACCGGCATTAAATATTTGAACATTTTCATAACCTATGATATCCCTACATATCACCATAATGATATGATACTATATTTTGAAAACCCTACAACAAATTTGATAGAATAATGATGATCATAGAATGTGAAATATTGAAAAATTGTGGGTTTTGATGAGTCATATTCTAAAACATAACTTTCCATACCCCACAACATTTGAATAACTTGAATCAACTTGAATAATATCATATATAATATATTAAAACATGATTATATAGTGTATATCATTGATCCACCTCATAACACATTTAATGATATAGTATAATAAAAATTATGAAAAAAATTTGTTTTATAAAAATATATAAAATTATGTTTATTTAATGAAAAATATGTATGTGGTACCATTGGGAGGGTTTTGGTAGAATAACCCATGCTAAAAATTAAGGGAAAGCCTCAATTTAAATAAATATCAATCATTATTTAATAAAAATTTAAATAATGATAAAATTAATTGTACATTCATAAAATCATGTATTCTCTATCATGATAGATTAAGTTTGTTGAAGATCACTCTGAAAAATATCTCATGATTTTTCTTTCAATGTTAGTACATTGAACACCATAATCCATGCACTATACAGGAGGACCCCATGATCTCCTAAATGTGTGTTATCATGTTATATACAAAGATGAATGATTATTATTGTGAAATAATGATTTATAAATACATATAAATATGTAAAAATTAAAAAATCAAGTATCTATTCATTAATATGGTATCTCATTATTCATTGAGAGTTCTTGAATGACTCTACCAATTTTTGGAACCCACCATTAATTCCATGTAACATATATTTATTTTTTATATACTAATTGGATGTTTTACATTTTATATATTATTTATGAATCTATAAATGAAACATAATGATCATTTATAAATCATAAAATATATTTCCAAAATAAGTAATATAATGTGACTAATTTTATCACACATCAAATATGTATCATATTCTATGATATTTGAATTTGATGCCTACAATAACATGAATTCCAACAACATAACACTTTATATAACATGCACCACATGGATATAGTTGGTTATGATATAGATTAAACATATAAAATAATTCAACATATTTTTATGTACAACAAATACTTATGTATATGAATGAAATGAAAAATATAATGAAATTTGAGAGTACAAAACTATACGTAGGAGTTAAAAGTGTTTACCTAGCATTGTTCTAAATAAATTATTATTTTTCTTGTTATTTTTATTTATTTATTATTTCATCACAATTAATATCTCATATTTCATATTCAAAAAATAAAAAACCAAAAATTAAATATCCAACATCCAAAAAAATCTTCATATAAATTTCAATTTATAATTGTATAATCATACATCAAAATCACTATACATATTTAATGTAATTTAGAATGTAATTATGTAGATAATTATAATTTCAGAATAGGAGGAGAATAATTTAGAGGTCAATGAAAACAAAGGAAACTCTATAATATAATATGATTAACTATCTGAGAAATTTAAAAATTAAACATTAAATACATGAAGAAAATAATTTTAATTTATGGATATATACTATTTACCTTCATTGAACTACTAATAAGAATAAAACTATTTGAAATAAAGATATTTATAACATAAGGGAAAATAGATTCACTTTGATTGAATGAGAAAAACACCTAGAAAACATTCCAGATAATTAAATAAATAGAATAGTCCTTCAAAATGATGAATAAGATATACATTCAAAAACATTTTCCAATTTATATATAGACAATAACATTTTAATACCTTCTCTAATAAGAAGTTATGTCTATGTTGCAGTACATACAAGATTGACTTCATCTTGAATCTAGTGGATTTAAAATCAAACTCTTAACAGAAAAACTCAAACATGTTATTTCCAACTCAAATAATATTCATTAACCCATGACATGATATTGGTCGCAGTTCAACATTAAATTTTGATTTACCTCCCGACTGATTGATCGTCTGGAAACAATCTTGTAATCTAAATTATTTATACATGAAATAATATTCATACCAATAATTTACTTATAAAATGAATTATTAATATACAAAGACCTTAATTATCAATAATCAAATAATTTACACTACATAACACCAATTTAAAATAATTATTAACTGGTTAGGTCACCTTTGACACCCCATATAAACTACAATAATAGAATACAAATAATATTGTCTAAATATTTAAAAATGATAAATGCATAGTTGTAAAAAAATAACCCAAAATTGAACCACAAACCATCTAACCTCCAACATTCCCAATACTCAGATAGACTCAAATCTATAGAAACAACCCCAAGCATCCAATATAAGAACATAAATTGAGTATTAAATAAATAAAACAGACTAACCTAATATATCCATTAAACTACCCTATACATTTTCGAGTATCCTAATCCATTAAGAATACCATTTTATTTATCATTATAACATTTATGATTGTGCTTTGATAAATAAAAATCTATATTATTTGAATTTCATATTTTTATGTATCTATCTATAAGTTTTATTTAGATTATATTTTGTTAAATATTAGTCTACTTCTTTGGTATTAAAAGATTGTTTTGGTAGATGAAATTATGTTGGACACAACAGATGATGCATTGCAGGATATGATTATGAAGTCATGTCCACCTAATCAACATTCCAACAACATTAATATATATTTTAGTTCTTTGTGATTTCATTTATAGACTAAACATTATCTAATTTTTATCTTATTTCTTATATAGTATTAATTGTTTATTTTTTTAATGCTTAGGTTTGTTTGATTGATAATGAGAAACGGTGCATTTGAGATTGATTGAAAGGTGTGATCAGTGGCAGGAAATAGGTTATATGTTTATTTAAGAATGTGTTGATGATATTGTTCTTTCATTATGTCAATGAAGGATATACCAATGACGAATATAAAATCATGATATTATGAGAAACTATATAATCAAAAAAACATAATATATAGATTCATTGTGGGGATGTGTTATTAATCTAACGACATGTCATGTTCCAATGTGATACTATGTTTTGGGGAGGATTTATTTTCATGTATGGAAGTGTGAGTCTATATTTACCACTTGATGCATTGCTATGAAAATTTGAAAAGATTTTTTGAAAACCAGTTGATATTTTAAGTGAACTTTATAAATAGGTTCGAGAGAATTTATTCTTATGAGATAGATTATGTTAGATTGTGAATTATATTTTAGTGAAATATTTGGTAATATCTTGAAATGAATACATATATAGTTTGAAATTATATTAATGGATATATTCCATGTTTTATATATTATAAAAATTGGGATTTTATATCATTTATTGATTTATTGAAGAGCCCACATAAATTTGAAAAAAATGGATGGAACATTCATGAATGATTTATCTAAATAAAATATCCTTTATATATTACCTATTTAAATTTTGTTTGAGCTAACTATATAATAATATTTAGAATAAAAATTTATGTGTATGATCTATTGAATTTATGATCTTTTATAACTAAATTTTTCTCTTAAGGATGATTTTATTTGATGATGGAAACTTGTAGGTTCACCGAAAGCTACATCATTCAAGTACTAAATGCAATGGTCTAAGCTTTTATTATTCTATTCTAGAATGACATTATGCTAAATTATCTTGTTTAATTGTATTATTTATTTCATTAGTGTTTAATTATATATTTTAAAACATTGTTTATGTTTATTTGTAACACAAATCATACACGGGTTATAGAAAAATTAAAAGGTATACATATTGTATTTTTTATCATTATAAAAAGAAATATGACAAGGTTTTGAATATTCTAGGTTAAAAACAGTATAACATAGTACATAGCCTGAGTAAAATACTTGGTTTTTATTGTTCAAATAAAAGTATGGGATTAGTATGTTCATGTGTAAAAGGAATAATTTAATTAATTTTTCACTCTTTGGATGATTACAGTTTGTAGTGGATATCCATATTATCTTGGTTGAGTGTATGAATATTATACATATAATGATTTCATTCTAGCAACCATAAAACCCCATGTAATTTATCTTTTTTTTATTTATAACATAAATTCTAAATACACACCACCATAATCTATTGTTTCAAACTGTACTAATATGTCATTTTACAACATTACATTTACTTTAGATCATTAAAATTATTAAATTGGATTGATAATTAACCACCTCTTGTATTATCCTTCAATATTCTCAGGACATATTAACTGTTATTCTATAAATCACTTTTTATATATTATTGTCTTAAATAAATATTCCTTATCATTATTAAATCTGATTTGATAAATTTATGATACCATTCATTAATTGGAGTAATGGAAATATATAACTTCATTTGTTACAATCTGCTGGTGATTGATTATTGAAATACACTAAGACCACCACATTTCAATGGTAATAAATAAAATTTTTTAATGTTAGGATGTTACTTTTTCTTATAATAATTACTATTGAGTTTTCAAAATCACAGAATTTATTTTTGTAATTTATTTTCATTTTGATTTTTTTTCTTTGGATATTATCATGAGTTTTGGAGATTTTCGATTCAATGTGGATTTTCAAGATAGTTTTCTTCTATTGCATAATTTAGGTTCACATTTAAGGGGTAACCATGAAGAATCCTAGTGCTTAGTCTATTTTCTGTTCATTGTGAACTTTTATAGTTTGAGTTTCATGGGTAGATTAAGGTTTGATCCAAACCGTGTGGATTCTAGGTGAAAATGTTTTTTGTCTTGAATTTATTTGGTCAAGGGAACATGACTTTATCATGTTTATCCAATACTATGTAGAAGGCATTTGACTACCTATATAGTTTTGATATGACCAAATCACACAGTTAGTGCACAGTTTTGCAAATAGTGTGACCAAACCATGTGTGTGTCCAATTTGTCTAGTTAAGGGATCATAGTTGGTTCAATATTTCCTGAATCATGTTCAGTGCCCAATTTCATTAGTAGTTTGAATTAACCTCTCTACCGATTTTAGTTTTTAACCCCCAAACACCTCCTCTCCCCATAATTTTGTTTGGGTGACCCAAGGTGATCTGTCCCACTTTCTTAAATCGTCTCTACTCCTTCCATGGCGATTCCAAGTGGATTATTCAAGGTTGTAGTGTGATTTATCAAGGTATTTTTTTTCTCTCTTCTTATTCTTCGATCTTCTCTCATTTTCACTTTGGTTCCTCTTCTCACTTAGTTCCCTTGGTTTATGGCTTATTTTTCATTTTGATTAAATTGGGGATTTTGTGTTATTATGGGCTTTCTAGGTTTTTTTCTCTTTATTTTACTATTGTTGAGTTGTTTAAGGTTTCTATTGTTGAAGAATACTATTTTTGTGGTAGGGATCCTTTTTTATTTGGCATTTGAATTTATGATACCTTGATTTCCTTTCATTTGTACATTTATTTGATACAAAATAGTGATGTATGAATTTTTTTAATTATATTTTGATATGAAATAGATCAATTTCTACCCTATTTTTGAACAACATGGAATTATTGTCTTAAATCAACACATCATATTTTTGAAAAAAAAAATCTTTATTTGCATTTTAGGTAATTTTTTGTTATTAAAGGATGGTTTTGGCATTTTAAATGTATTTTGTTTCCTAAAATGCAGTTAAAAGTGGTTTTGGATCCCTAAATGGTGTGTTTGATCCATTGTTTTTGAAATGGTTTGTTACTCAATGGATCTTTGGGGTATGTTTTGTACATTCATAATGTGTTCCTTTCATCAAAACTAAAATTTAGATGTATGCCAATGTTATATGGATTCTAATGGGAATGTGAGGTCCTTTAAATAGAACTTCAATATTGTTTTGATGGTTTGAAGCAAAGGGGTCTTTCCTTGGGGTGATTAAGTGGTGTTCCATATGTTTGATGATTGTGTCCATTGTATGTGCGTGTTATTAGTTGATTATTTTATATCACACCCACTTTAGACATGAAATGGGATCCAATAATATATAGAATATTACCCAAGAATATTTTCTACACTAGTCTAGATTACAGTCTTCCTAGTTTCTATTAGCAATGACCTTTATCTACTTTGGGATTGTGCCCCTATATTAAGAAGGGGAGGGTAGTACTGATCATTTGGTCTAGCTGATGGAATCATGTGATGCTCAACTATGAGATGAATCTTGTTTGAGTATGTTATAGACTATCCCATGAGATCCTATTAATTCTCATGTCTTCGAACACTTATTCTATTGAACCTAATGATTTAGGTGACTTGTTCGGTTTGGATACCAATGTGTGATATTTTATTCAATTCCCTTATTGTGTGATTTTCTCCCCAACTTCGATAAACGGTGTTCCTATTTTCTAAAATTAAAAATTGTTTTTTAAAATGTCATATGATAAGTGTTTTGAGATCATTTTCCACATCTCATCCTTTATAATTGAAAAAAATATTCTTCTCACTCCCTCTCTTTTTCTGAAATCCCTACACCCCTGTATTGGAAAATAAAATTTTTTAATGTTAAATGAGAAATGGAACATGATTTTTTCTAAAATGAAAAATCATCAAAATCATGTTTATATATTTTATTAAGTTTATAAAATTGGTGAAATTTTTTTTCAAGTGAAATTCATTGAGAATATATTTTTATTCGAAATTCCTACTCAGTTTTAATACTCAAAGCTACACTTCCTTCTTATTTTAAGCCTTAATTGTAGGATATAATTTGGGTTCAATCCCCATGGTCTGATTATGGGTTTTTTATCAATGTGATACCCATGGGGTTACAAAAATATTTTTGGGTCGTCCGGTTTCGTTTGTTTTTATTTTTCAATTTTGGTTATAATTTCCATTTTGTGTAGAAGATGGTTTAGTTATATTGGTTATAGTATTTGTGACAAGGTTATGTTTTGTTTTTCCACCAATTTTGGTTTTATTTATATTTAGGATTGGGAAAATAATTTCCACTATCTCTTGTATATGCCTTTGGTAGTTGTCTCCTTCCCAGGAAAATCGGTAATGCGTATCAATTCATTCCAAGGGATTGATGGGGTAACTTATTTGGGGTTGAACTGGGTTGGTTTCATGAAAAAATGGTATTAGAGCATAGGTTTTGAGGACATATCATTTAGAGTGCCCTATATTATTTAGGTTTTCAAGGTAAATGGAGTAGAACTTTCAAGACTTGATGTGTAGGTATCAAGAAGTGTTTTTCCAGCACTATCTATTTCAAACATTAGGTTACCATGGTAAGTTTTGTTTTTTCTTGATTGTTTGGTCACGATGGTTCTTTCACATTTGGGAAAAACTTGATTATGGATAGTAGTCTTAGTGAGATCATGGGGACATCCAAGCCATGTGGGCTGAGGACATGGTCTTAAAAGACTCTCCAAGATGGATGTGAGATTGAAATATAGCCTCTAACCATATAGAAAAGTCTCCCATTAACAGTAGTTCTCCCTCGTGAGTTTATTTTCGGTCTACTAGATTTTGAATTCTTTTCTAAATTTTAAAAAATTTGATCACAAATTTTTATTTTTTCATTTTCAGAAATTAAAAATTGGTTTTCATATTTATTCAAATAATTTTTTTTAAATATATCATAAAATTAAAATATTATTGGAAAAATGGATTTTTATTTAAAATAGTATTAATAAAATGAAATTTGATTTAAATTGAAAAAGTGGTTTGAATGGAAAACAATTTCATTTATTAATATAAATTAAATGGATTTTAGTGTAATGAAATTGATTGATGTTAATAGTTGAATTTTGTTTTTTAAGTGGAATAAAAAAAGATTTCTGGACACAATTTTTTGAATTTATTAGTTTGTTTTCTTTTTTGTTTGGTATTTTTTTGTTTAGTTCTTGTTGTTGAGTGGATTTTGATTGAGTTCTAGGTTTTCATATTGTTTATTTTTTAACTACACCAATGTTTTAAAGCTATTATAGTTGGGTGTTCATTCATCATATTCTCAAAAAAGTTTTGTATCAATCAGATAAGACAGATGATGATTCCCTCAAGGTTGGACATTTTGAGAATGGGATTAATCGAGATATATAGTTGATGGTGTCAGAGTTTTTTCTAACATCCTTCTTCGATCTATTGGGGAAGTTTGTGTGGATCAAATCTATATATGTAGGAGTTCTCAAGGTATCTAACCATCTATTAGTTCCTAGAATATTTTATGGGAATTCCATGAAAGAGATTGGGAGGTGGCCTGAAGTTGTTTCTCATAGTGTAATAATTATGTGGACTTCAGAACATTCCTCAACTTCCTATAGGAAAAGGACCGTGGTTTTTCATAAATGTGCCTTTTTAGGTTATAATAATATGTCTTGTCTAGATTCTATAAAGAACAATCATACCTTTAGAAGCATATGTTCCTTATAATGGTTTTATCAGGGTGTTTCCAAGAAGTGAGGTGGATCCTGGTCCACTATTTTAGAAGACACTTGATCCCATTTTCAAGACTAGGGTGTTGGTTTTTCTTAGATTACAGTCCCTTTCGGCATAATCATATCATTTTTGTAATACTTGTTCTTTGCTATGTTGTTTTTTGTTTTAATTATCATATGAAATTTTAAATCCCTTGTGAAACTCTATTCTTATAGAAGTTCCTTTTGAGGAATTATGAATATTCTCATCTTTTTCTACTGTGTGATTAATTTCTTTTTTCATTACCATCATTTCATACTATCTATGGTTGGTCTGTAGTAGGTTTTTTGAAGGATCAGTGTTGGGTCTGTATTATTATTTGGAATCCATAAAGAGCTCTAAAATAGTGGGGAGTTCACCATAGAATCCTATTTTGATTGAATTAGGCCCAAATTTATATATTATTCATTTATTTTCATTTCATTAAGGATTAATTCGGTAAATAAACATTCTCTTTGGAGTCGTCTAACCATGTATTTCTTCCATCTCTGTATAGAAGAATTATGCACTTTGAGTAGAACTTCTCTTAGGGTTGTTTTAATATGATTGGATTCTAGTGTAGTGTTTTTTTATCACTTCATAAATGTGTTGATTTCAATGGATCATTTCAATTATGAAGTGTGATATTTTTTTCAATGTTGGTTAAGGTGTTCTTGGATTTGAGGAGTTGAACTATGGAAGTGTGTGATCCTTTTTTAACTAATCAACAGGAAAATTTGAGGCTTTCTTATTTTAGAAATAATAATGGTGGAAATAATTTTAAAACCCTATATTTCATTCTTTTATTTTGATAGATATTTTTATCTTTTTCTCTTATCTTTAGATTTGGTGGTTGTAGATTCAAGCTTGAGCCCATGATTGTTTTCTTCTATTGCATAGTTAAGGCACATGAATAAGGGGTAACCATGTAGAATTTTTGAAGTAAGTCTTTTTTCATTTAATTTTAAAATTACATGCCCTATGTTACATAGGTGGACCACATTTTGATCCCAATATTGTAACACATAGGTTGAACTATGAACATCTTGGGTGTATCCAGTTAAGGGCGCATGGCTCGAGCACGATAATCCCAAACCATGAAGAAGTCATGTATATGGCTCTACAGTTTTCCCAAAAACAAGTTGAATAGTTGGTTCATGGTTTTACAAACTTTTTTTCCAAACTGTGTGGGTGTCCAGTTTTTCTAGTAAGGGGCACACCGTTGGAGAACGATTTCCCAAACTGTGTGACCAAACCAAGAATAGTTTCCATTATCATTAAATATGTGAATTTTCCTTTATACCCTCTCTCAGTGTTAAATGCAAAACACCTCATCAATCCCTAATTTGGTTTAGGTATCCCTATGGGATCTCTACTCTCATCCTCAATCCTACCCCTCTTTCCTTGGTAACTCCAGGTTGATTATTCATTGTTTTGGGGTGATTTCTATAGGTATTCTCCCATACTCTACACCATCTTCATTCTTCTCTCATTTAACCTTTTATTCATTTTTCCCTTTATTCCCATGGTCTAGGTTTAATTTTATATTACTTAAAAATTGGTGTTTTTTGTTGTTAGGTATCCTCTTGATTTATTTTACCATTATGGGAATATTGTCCTATTGCTTCTTGTTTCCATCAGTAATGAGCCATGAGTTTGATTTATCTCTCCCTTTGCATTCAACTTTAATTTTAAGAACCATTTATTTCTTTCAATTCACACCAATATTTCATATAAAATAGTGATGTAAGAATTTCATAATAATTTATTGATATGAAATAAATTGATTTCTTCCTTGTTTTTGAACATCATGGAATTGTTTTGTTAATTTCACACACCATGTGATAGATAAAATTCCCAGTTTTCATTTTTATGTCATTTTTTTCTTAATTGATAGTTTTTCTTTAAAACTATGTTTGATTTTTGAAAAAGGGATTTCTATGTTTTTTGGGACTATCAATGGTGTGTTTTATCTTTTTTGAAAATGTTTTTCTTCTCAATGGTAATGTGTGGACCTTTTGGAACCTTCCTAAAGTGGTATTTTTTATGAAAACTCCCCATGTGCGACACTTTCTCTACCACCCTTGTTTTGTAATTATTTATCTGATACTATTGTATGGAGTACCTATTTTTTAAAATTGATTATTTTTTTCAAAATTTCTTATCAAAAATGTTTTGAAAATTTTTTACACACCTCTTTCTTTGTAATTAAAAATATCATTCTTCTCACCACGTCTCCCTTTCTCTAAAATGTTATGATTCCCTATTTTGGAAAAGAAACCAGTTTTATGTGAAAAGGGAAATGGACCATAATTTTTTAAAAAAAAATATTAAAAACTTATGTTTATGTATTGTATTACAAACATTATACTGATTAATCTTTTTAATGGAAATACATTGGGAATATCCTTTTTGGGAATGACTATTTATTTTTAATACTAACACCCATACATCCTTATCATTTTTATCCTCAAGTGTAGGTTCTAGGATGGTTTCAATCATCGTAATGCGATGTTTGGATTGGTATTAGGGAGCGACCCATGGTGTCCCATGAAGATTTAGTGGTCATCTAGTTTGTTTTAGTTTTATTTTCATGTTTTCTATAATTTTTTTCGTGTAGATACCATTCTAGTACTTTTGATTATAATACTTGTGTCAGAAAACACTTTTTTTATGTTAATGAATTTGAATATATTTATATTTATACTAGATGATATCATTCACACTATCTATCAATGATTCCCTTGGTTATTTTCACTATCCCTATCAGATCATGAATGCCTCTTCAGCTTTATCAAAGGTCGGCTTGGGTGACTGGTTCATGGTCAACCCAGGTTGGATCACGATATTAGAACATCAATATGTTTTTATGAAATTATAAGTTTACTTTTATTTCTATTAAGATTTTATAAATAATTAAAATTATTGAAATACTAGTTTCAAGTAGTTAAATAATATACTGAGAAAATTCTAATGTAATACTATATGGATTTGTAACATAAATAAGGATTTAACAAAAGTCCATAAAATTTATGTTTAGTAGACTAAGATTATTATTCACATTGTTAAGAAGTTAGTGAGATATTCTTCTAATGGACCATATAAATAAAAATAAAGATAATTAAAGACTAAATAATACTACTTCTACCCTAGTTATTTTTTTTGTAATTATTTAGTGATTATACAAAATTAAAATGAGAAGATAAAATCTTATATTGGATGTTGAAATGCGACTCTAGGCATGTTCATTCAAGGAAGGGAGAGTGATGGAAATATTATTTCATTATAATGAATTATAAGATAATGTAATAATGTTGGATATTGGAAAGGCTCAGTCAGAGAAAAAGTCTCTGAACATTTATTAAAAAAATGAAAAAGTACAGCAGATAAGCTTAACAAACAAGAGCAAGAAGTTACATGTCAGAAATCATACCCGTCACCATATCCGTCACCATCGCCAGGATCAAGCGCCTCATCTGCGGTGGCTGATTCCCTTTCCGAACATTCATACTGCTTTAGGATCTTCGCATACTTTTGCCTAAGATTTAATTTTTCCAAATACACAAACTCCTCTGAAGAAATCATCCAATTTATTTTACTAATAGAGGATCTGGTAGACATCGGTTTTGGCATAGAGGAATAATCCTTCTACTGCCTTTTTCTTGGTGGGGTAGACACATCACAATCATTCCCCGCTATGACCTTCTTTCCAAACTGCACAACATCACTGAAATAATCTCGACCTCGACCATCTTTCTCCATTTCATTGTCAGATATTTCCCCCCATTTCTCAGGGACAACCACATTCTGGTAGCCGCCATTCCCGCCCTACTCCTGCCCATCAAGATTGTTACTGTCAATCATCTCTAAACATTGTGGCTGCACCACAGGCCCATGATCTTTAATCATCCCATTCTACAAAACACCTTCTCCGGAAACAGAATCTTGCGGATGCATCCCACCTGGCAACTTACATCCTTCTGTCCATGAAGAAGCCTATCTAAAAATTCCCCCTTGATCCAATCCCTTATCAAAAATCATTCGTCCATTCTGATCACACACAAAATCCAAACCCATCACCCCACTGTCCTGCTTAGCAGGTGTGACAGACTCCGGCCAGGAGCCAAATCAGGATCAATATGGCCCTGAACCTCTTCCAATTCATCATTCATCAGACCAGAGAAACAATTGCTGACTTCAATACGCTCCACCTGCTGCACATGTTGTGTCTTCAGCCCAGGAGAAGCCTTCACCCATCCACCAGCCTCCTCCGTAGAAGCCCCAGCCTGTAAGGCCAAAGTAGATCCTTCCACATCCTCCTTCCCACTCACTGATACCAATTAATGGCTTTTGATCACTCCAACCGAATGGACAGCCTGCTCCACTACATGAGGCACCCCAAGATCATTCTGAAGTCTTTCAAAAACCTCATCAACCCTCGAGTTTAGAGACTCATTCACTGCCCCCATTCGCCTTCCAGCCAGTGAACAAGGCTCAATTCAAGCTTCTTTACCTAAATCTTCCTTCCCCTGCTGAACATTTAATGCCATCACTTCTGTAGCCTTCGGGGCCAAAACCTCCCATGGAACCACCCTCCTACCTCTTCAATTCTCCCTCAAATGTCCAACTTTAATACACTGAGACCAGTAGTTAAACCATGACTCAAAAACAAAGAACTTATTACATATAAACTCCTCACTCACATCAATGAATATCTAATCAATCGGCCGTTTAAACTGATCCACTTCAACACAAATTCACGTCCAAATCGGATGACAAACCGCCCTAGTCCTATTGTCCCAACATAAATACCAACCAACATGATTTCCCAGCACGAGAATAATTGAAGGATTCTGAAATGGATGTGGTTATTCTAGAAATCTTACACAAACTTCCATCGTCAAAGAAATCATGCTTCATATAATGATCGTAGGACCATCTGAGGAGACGGAAGCGACAACTGTCACAAGTACGCAGGGCAGAGGACCAGGCTATGATCAAATCTTCCTCCGACTCAAAGCGGACCATCATGTGTTTCGAGTCAAGAAGACCAACAATGGCACGCTTCTGAAGATTCCAAGAGCCTAAAATAAATCTATCAAAGAAATCCACATGCAGAAGTCATTGCTTGAAGTGAGCTATCAACGTTAGATTCTGGAGGGACCAAGCATCATTGAACTCCCGAGCCATGACCGAGAGTTACCGAATCCCTTCATGTAACTCAGGAAATTTAGGGGAGTGAGAAATTCTAGGGAATGAAGGCAGAAGATCAGGCTGTGAAAAGGGAAGAAATCCTTGATTGTTAGAGGACTGTGTAAATCCCTCCTCCACCGTGGGAGGAGGGAGCTACTCGGGGGGCCATCGCCACCTACGGCGGCCATTCCCGAACCCTAGCTTCCCGAGCACTCACCATCCTCCTCACTGAAGAAAAATCTTGGATATATTAATAAAGAACTAGTGTTTTTAATGAAATTGTTTATTAATGGTAAAATCAATAATTTTTTAACTAATTTAATTAAATGTAATTTTTATAGACAATATGAATATGAATTATATTTATGGTTTTTTCAATATCTTGATCATATGATGGTATTTATTTCTTAGTATAATTGAAATGTTTAAATGACTATCCCTTCATCAATTATGTTTCCTAAATGATCTTACTCAAAACTAATTCAGTGTAGGAACATTTATAGGACTATGGGATTTATTTTCTGTTGTATTTTATGCGTGCATTGATTTTTTTATCTAATAATACACTTTTATATATTATAAAAAAATTTATACATTTCTATATACATTTTAGATATATATTTTTCACAAATTTAAAATGAAAATATATTCATTTCCAATTTACTATAATTCTTTTATATATTTTTGGAATGTCTTTGGCTCATTTCATAGATCTTTATAGTAAATTGTATCATATTTGGAGAGTTCACCAAAGCTATATCTTACAAACTTATTTAATTTTATAAAGTGAATAAATATTGTATTAAATGGGATTATTATTATTAATCAATTTTTTCTAATGTCTATTATTTAATTTTTGGTATACCTTTTTAGGATGCATAGATAACGGGGTGAATTTGTCTAATTTCATATATTCATATTATTCTATCTCCATTAATTAATAATAATATTATTATTATTGATTCATGATATTATATTTATTTTATTACCTTCTAATATTTATAAAAAAATAGGAGTGGATGATCTGGTTTTGGAATAACTAAAATAGATATCATTCAGTGACACATTTCCGCAAGGTTTTGTTTAGTTTGATAATTGAAAATATTTATTATTTTCTTTTAATTTTTATTATATTTAGCTCTGTACCAATAGGATTACAGAAGTATATATTATGTTAAATCTTACACCATGATAAGTATAACTTGTTAGTTTTAGAATATGACTTTATTTTGGTCCCAATAGAAAATGCAATGGTGGTTGATATTTGGTATGGAATATGGTCTATGGCATGGTATAAGATATGTTAGAATTATAATTCTTTTTTAACTGTACTGAGACTACATTAGAATCAGAAAAGAATTAATTTTAAATGATATACATCTTATTTATAAAGTATTATAATTAAGTAAACAGACCATATATTTATCTTTAATGTAATATCAATAACATCCACGATGCTACAATACTACGAAATTAAATGTAAATAACCAGAACTACACTCCCAACTCCTTTTCCATGAATAGATACTTTTCATTCAGAATAAAATACCAAATTTTTATCCTCATATGTAAATAACCCATATAAACATGAGGTGGTGAAATTATTTCATTTCAAAGATTCGCAAGACCTTTTAGGTCTATAGATTTAGAGAACATGGAAAATAAAAAACTAATAAATACCATGTCATTCTAAACTAATTGAATTTTTATTTTTTTCACTGAATAATAAAATATTTAATATATAATAAATATGAAACATCTCCCAAAAATATCGACAAAAGATATTTCATTATAAACATCATGTGTAATAATTTTCATCGTAAACTAGGAAAATATAAAATTTTGAATGGGTCAAATGCCCAGATAAAGAAAAAATAAAACAGAGAAAATCAGGGAATAATCATAACCAAAATATGATATCTTGTATAAGTAATAATAATAATTCAAAATAATAAAAATTTTAGAGAATAAAATTTCCATGGGTAGAAATGATAATAAATATATCACATGGATAATAGGATGTTGAATTCACTGTGAAAGAATACAAAATTATAGAAATCATGATCTTATTATGAATTTCTCATCTAGGATATCATTCTTCATATCAAGACCATAGCTGGGCATCATTATTTCATTGAAGAATGAAATAAATAAATAATATTGAAGTAGGAACACATAAAAAATTAAAAAACATGTTCTTTTCATGAGGCATAATAATACATTAAGGTGCGATATAAAGTCATGCCTCACCTATCAATTTTTTAAGTCCAATGCATTCATTATATTATATAATGAGTAGAACATACATAATAAACATTACCAATAATAATCTAAATAAAAATATAAATATGAAGAAAGTACGTAGTTTCCCCAACATGTCTACGAAATGGGTTACATGTTCATTATATATCCAAGGAAATAAAATATATGGTTGTTGATGATCCTTTTCATCACAGAGTCTAAATGAATGGAAAGGGAAATGACTTAGCATAAAGTGATTCATCCTTTGAATAAAATATAAAAAATCGACAAAGGCATGAACAAGGAGTCATTTACACTTGGGTCGTGCAAGTTCCACCAAGGTCACGCAAGTATACTTGCACGACGTCCAGTGGTCGCGCAGGTGATGTGCGCGCCCTCTTTGAAAATTTTCCCATGGTCTCTCTAGCTTATAAATACCCCTATGGGCCCCCCATTTCAAGGATGAAAAATTCCAGAACCTCAACTTTGAGCTCACAGTGCCCTAGTCTCTTCTCAAAGCTTCCGAACACTTCTAAGGTAATTTATTACCCAGAACGGAAGATCTTAAGAGGGGGGGGGGGTAGGCCTAATTGTTGGAACTCATCAACACTTGCGCGCCTAGGTGGCCATCCCTTAAAAGAAATGGCCACACTTGCGCGCCACCTTTCCCCTTCAACATAACTTGTGTGCCTCTCTTCTGGAAGTCTCTAGGAGTAGTATTAAAGGCTTGAGCCAAGTCTCACCCAAGTACTACCATAAGGATAGATCGTCGCGCAAGTACCCATGTGTCGCGTAGGTACACCTACATGACCAGGACTTGCGCGCCCACGCAGTACTTTCATGCCGACCAGGACTTGCACACACCTCTTTTTTTTGGGTGCCCCTCCTAACAATTTCACCTCTCCTATGTCTATCCACCTATCCTCTTCAATATTAAGCCCTCATAACTCTCTCCAAGATTCATCTATGGCATGATTTCTTTGTTCTCTTCCTTAACTAAAAGGAATTCTGTGAAACATCTCTTAAAATATAGTGATTTACATATCTTTATGTCACTAAGGTCAGAGATTTCATTCATTCAACCTCATCCTTTAATATGAGATAATCCTTAACATGGGCCTCCTTTTCAGGAGTAAGTCCCAGTCCATGTTCTTTTGACCTGGACCTCTTTTTCATGAGTAATCCCCAGTCCATTTTCTTTTGAGCTAGGCCTCCTCCTCATGAATAAGCCCCAGTCCAAGTTCTTTTGATTTGGGCCTCCTTTTTAGGAGTAATTCCTAGTCCAAGTCCCCTAATCTGGCCATCCTCCTCAGGAGTAAGCCCCAACCATAATTCCCTTAACCTGGGATTGCATTTCACAAGTAAGCACCAGTCTCAAATATGGGCATCCTCCTTAAGAGTAAGACACAAGTCCCTTAAATTTTCATATCCCTTTCAACAATGCCTCATTCTCAAGAGTAAGACCCAGTATTAATTTCCCTTAACCATTCTTAATTTACTTTTGATATGGGCTTGCTTCTTAGGAGTAAAACCCAATCATAATTCCCCCCTAATTTGGGATTCTTTCTCAAGAGTAAGCCCTATGTTAGAGTATCCAAAATCTCCATGAAGTACATATACCTTTATAAACCTTATTCCCGGGTTTCTTCTCTGAAGTAAATCCTAATATTCATCTATTTGGGCAGTCATACATACATAAGCCACATATAATTTCTTATGATGGCATAATTGTCTGGTTTTACCAATACCGCTTGTTTCTCACACCCGACATGACTCGCATGATCTTAGAGTGTAAACGTAAATATGACACTCTTCTTTGATCCATCAGTCATAAATAAACATCGTACTCCCTTACACTAACTATGTGAGTTATGATTCCTTTTCCAAAACAAAGGATACGTAGGTAGACCATCTTCGGGTATGATCCCAACTTTGAAAAAATCTCTGTCCTTCTGAATGACAATAAACTTCAATTGCTCCACTGAGTGGCTTCAAAACCAGTATGGTCATCACAATGACCAAGATACTTTTATGTATTGAAGGATACCATTGACTAAGAATCTCTAACAAATACAAATGATTCTCTATCAATGAAGAACCTCGAATAAATATAAAAGATTCTCTAAATCTCTTACATATTAATCATTGATTTTCAGATCTAAAGGAAAGCTCAATTTATACTTGGTAATGTAATAAGGATTCACAAACATAACTTAAATCTATAATGAGAGTCCCAGAGAAGAAAATAATTCCCCTCAAAAAGGCGTGATGAGTCCGACCTCCCATCCTCTCGACCAATGAAAATTACTAAGCCTCATCAGTCCACAACTAATGAGCACCTACCTTTGGAAAGTAGGTCCAAATGGATATGGCATCATTGGATGTTTCCGGTTCTACGAACAAATGCATTAGAAACCGATTGGAATGTTTGAACCTTCAACAAACGAGGTCATCCTAAATTCCAGTGGAAACAAAAAATGGTGAACCTAACGTGAATCCATAACCAAGTTCAAATGATGTTTTACTTATTTGTTAGGCCCCTATTTAAAACTCAATGAGAGGGCCCACAAAACAATCAATAACATATGTGCTTATCCAAAATGTGTAGTCGTCGGACTTATCTTAATTACGTCTATTATATCAAAAATGCACTGTTTTTTCAAAGATCTTCTTCATTACAAGAATGGATTCCCTTAAATTCACACCTGTGAATACATCTGCTGTGAAAACCTCTGCTCTGAATGCATCTACTGCTACTTCTACTGGAGCGTCGTTCACTCCGAGGGTGACATCACCTACTCAGCGTCTTCAACGCTGGGTATCGAATGCACTGGTTAAGGAGTACCATCAACACAGTACCATTCCAAATTTGGAGGCTTCTCGAAAAGCCCTCCAAGTGAAAAATTCACCCTGGTCATCCGGACAACGACAACGAGTGATCAAGAAGCAGGCGGTGCAAACCACCATCTCCAACCGTTTCGGGTCGTTATCCCCATAATTCAATCACTATTCACACCCATATTCTTAGGAGGTGAATGAGGAGGTCCCTGAGGGCCTTAATTCAAGGAAACATGAGTCCTTCCCGAGGGATCCCACCAATAATCGCCGCCAGACTCGTGCAGTTGTGCGCCCTCAACATGATAAGGGTGTAGTTTACAGGCGTTTGGCTCAGGTTCCTCGTACCCGAGCAGGAAAGACAAACCACCAGAGGTGACAACTGGTTAACAGTGAGCAAGTTCTCATTTCTGCCATCTCCGGAGAAGTCCATCAACCTAACTTGGTGGAAAGCAATGAGCGGGCACACACACCCGTCCATTTTAATCCCGTTGTCTAACAGACTCGTCTGGAAGCAGAACGCCAATCCTGCCAGGCAATTCTGGTGGTGTACTATAGACAGGAACATACATGTCTTTATAAATCATCGGTTAGTCAACAGGCTCGTCTGACTACATGTGATGGAACCAACCCACCCAATGTGTTGACAACCGCTAAACAGGTACATACACATACTTATACTCATCAATCCTCCCAACAGCCTCGTCTGTCAGTATTGAAGGAATCTTGTCAACCACCTTTGGCGGAGTGAAATCAGCAGGCCCATACACCTGCTAGTATTGATCAAACCTACCAATATTCTCGTTTGGTAGAATTCGGAGAAGTCATTCGGAAAGCTCCGGTGACAAACATGAGGCATACTCAACTCTCTGCCCCCACACTTCAGTACTATCAGGATTCACTGATAGGAAAAGGAGGACAGGAGAAGGCATATACATCTGCTCCAATCACGGAATGGATGTATATCCCCATTCCGAAAGCTGAAGTCACCAAGCATATTCTTTCAATGGTGAAAGAGAAGAAGCAAATCCCTGCTCATATTCTCGATGCCTGCCAGGATATTATAAAAGTTTCAGTAGAATCTCAGGGAAAGACACATAAATCTATCCCTCCCAGTGGATTGACACATCAATAGTTCACTCAGTAATAGACACACACCTTTGTTCTAGTCCAAGAGGGTTGTGGGGCGTAATCCCCCATATCATACGGAAAACCAAGTCAGGCACATACACCTGATTTGAGTGGAGATAATCAGCCTAACCTGATCATTTCTCCTAAGTAGGAACATACACCTGCTCATAATAACCACTTTCATCAACAAGTGGTTCCTAAAGCGAGTAAGAAGGCGTCTAAAAAGAAGACCTGCCAAACACAGTCATGAAATCAAGGGCCAATCTGTAACAAGGCCTTACTAAATGCTGGAGTTCATGAATCCCTCAGATAATTATCTGTTAGAATTCAAGATTCTACTCCCTCAGTTCTCAATAGTGTGAACATTAATTCTGACGGTTTTCATCAGATACTTCTTCATGTAGGATTTCCTCATGACAATTCGGTCGATCTCAAAGTTTCATCTTCATATGATAGCCACAAAAACCCTCTTTGTGGTCAGAAGACCAAGGAGAAAATTGTTTCATCTTTTTCTGTAACCCACCATGGTGGTCCTCCCGATGATGATAAATTTAGCTATGAAAGTCCTCTCCGTAGTAGTAATTTCCATTTTCTGGAAAATTCTTCAGAAGACAATGTAGTGACAAGAAATCCCTCTTATCTTAAGGCACTTTCAAATGTGAATCCTGTCATGTCTGATGCTTTACCACTAACAAGTGAAACACTTTCTCAATCAAAAGATAGCCTGGGGTGTAGGTCATTCTCCAAACCACCCCTGGGTCATTCATCTTCTAGTGTAATAATTGAATTCTCTAACAATCTTGATGAATCTGATGACGCAGCAAGAAAGCACCAGATCTGATCTAATCCGGTAGAAGAATCTTCATTTAATGATAAAACGGAATTACCGAATATGAGAAAACAACTAGCGAAAGGTGAAGTGCCAGTCATGTTTTGGCCTTTGGCCAACTCTCAGAATGATATTCCAGAGATGTCAACGGAAGATGGAATTGATGATATTCATCTCAACATTTGAAAAAATCTTTATTAGTTGAAAAAAATATATTATATTATGATGAATATAAAAATCATGTCATGATAATAGAAGGGTAACACCACCAAATTGATTTGGCATCTATCTCAGATTCTTGATATCTGAAGGCGGAAAAACAGCAGAGAGCCCTTCAGTGTTCATGCCTTGGTGCACTAAAAAGATTGCGCAAGTTATTTTCCAATGCCCCATCTGGTATTCATGTAAGGGGATGGGGTGTTCATGGAGCGCTACATTTCACTGTACTCTCCTGTCAGCAAAGCCCGCCAAAAATGGTCGCATGCAATGTTATTTCCCATGGCTGGCCATAGTCAATGGGTTTTGTTTATAATCAAAAGCTTGCCTAAGATCAAGTTTCAACTAGTTACTCTAAAAAACAAGCATACATAGAACAAGTTTTTGAATTACTCCTGCATCAAGAAAATGAGAATATTGAATAGGCCTCTCTTTTAGAGAAATCACATCACCAAGTGACAGAAGTGTCGGAAATCATCCAACGGACATTCGAGTCGGGTGATAAAAGTGGATGCAGGTTGTTGCAACCAGCTAATTTCCGGACTAAATTCCACAAGATCAAGAGAGATTTCAAGAAAGTCTCAGATATAACATGTGAAGAACCACCACAGCTTTCCAGACTGGGGACTCTTTTAACCCAACCCTCAGAATCAACAAATAGGATTCAAGGAGTTGAGCAGGAACAACCCCAGTCCACCGGACTAGGGACTTTTTCAAATCCTCAATCTCATCCTCAGAGAAAGTTAGTTTTCTATCGATTGGGGAAGAAGCCTCAAGAAGAATGAATATCGAAATTTTAAGGAGATTCCCTCCAAATTACAGTTCGTCAAGAAGTTCCTATGGGATTGAATCAATAAAAGGCAATCTCTCATCAAGGACATGGAAAAGACAATATTGCAGAAATTACGATAGAAGGGATGCAATGCATTACACATCAATCAATGTCATAAATTCCATTTTTGTTGATCCACTAGATGAGGCTCATTCGGAGAGATCGGATGAAGAGGTTCCTGCTCAAGAAGTTTTACACACAGACACAAATGATGAAGGTGTGTGTACACGAAATCAATTGATTACTCAGAACCTAGGTAATCCTTCAAGTAACCCACTTCCCCCTCTCTTAAAGGTGGACAATAAGGGGATAAGAAAGAATCAGGTTACATACCCTTCCTCTAGTGAAGGCCAATCAGTCTCACTAGATCAAAGATTTGCACAACAAGAGGAAGAAATTAGGGAATTGAGGTGGTTGAACACAGAACTACTTCAAGGTAGTCTTCCTCCAAATCGTGCAACAGTTAGTCAGCCAAGGGAATTTTTTTCAGCTACTTAGATGGATCATGAATATCCTCCTTTATCAGTATACACTAACAGGTCTAATCCTACGGGCCATGCCCAATAACAATCAATAGTGCTACCATCGGTTGTATTACCAGCTGCCATATCTGTACCAGCTCCAGTCATTGCACCTGTTTAGGTCGAAGCTGAACTGGATGTTTCTCAAAAGTTAATAACTACTATTGAGTCATTAACAGGTCGGTTGGAAGTTATGGAGGGAATGCATGCTCAAATTCAACCAGAAAAGAGAGCTTACCCTAAATGGGTTGATTCAATTCATCCCCCATAAAATTTATCATGTACCACATTCCTAATCTTTAATGGTTCGGTAGACCCTGAGCAACACATAACACATTTTGTTTCTCATTGCGATCCTATGATGGGAACCCTTCAGCTACAAGAAGTGTTTAAGCTCAGGTGTTTTTTACAGTCATTACAAGGACCTGCTTTTGTTTGGTACACAATCTTTCAATCCCGGTCAATTACTGGATGGGCGGATCTTCGTCAAAAATTCATTCTTTAGTTTATCTCAATGTTTTCAAAGACAAAATTTTTTGATCTTACAAACTGTAAGAAAAGTGGGAATGAAAGGGTATCATATTTCATTGCTCTCTAGAAGAGATCAACATATTCCGTAAGCATAACACTCCCTCAAGAGGACTTGTTTCCAATATGTGTGGAAAATTTTCCTGATGAGTTGCGCACACCGCTAATCCTTGTGAAATACACAGGAGGGTTTTGATACCTTACATCAATCGCTCAACAGATTGAAGACTCTATTATGAAGAATATGGATAAAGCTCGTGTAATTCCATCAGCTCCAAGAAGGAGAATGGGTAAAGCAGAGACTGCTACAATTATGCTTAAACAAGCACCTATACCTACTTCTACTTCAAAACCTTCATGTTCTCAAAGGGCTCCACCTCCTGAGCGCCAAAAACAGAGTTTTTTTCATCAAGATGATCAATGAGATCAAAGACGGAAACAATTTGAGGATCTAAAGTGAAAATTTTACTCTTTCCAAAATGAAAAAGTTCCTGGTTACTTCATTTCGGCTCTGGAAAATAATTTGGTTCAATTTTCAAGTCCCAAGAGGCCAAAAAAGAAAGGAAATGAAGACCGCCCCAACTATTGCTCGTTTCATCATATGTTGGGGCATCCCATTCAGGAGTGTTTTTTCATAAAGGACCTCCTGCAAAAAATGGTCAGTTTGGGACAAGTCAAAATGAAAGGGTCTTCAGCCCAGGTAGCATGTGTTACTGCTACAGATCCAGAGGAGGAAGGCGATTGGAAAGAAGTCAAGAACAAAAATGTGAAAAAATATGATGATTGGATGGTCAGAAAAAAGGTCAAACGAACTCATTCTATTTTGCGAACACAATTGAGGAAACAAATTGTGTCTTTTTCCATGAATTCCGCAGCAAACCCCTCTTCATCAGAGAAAAAATCCTCAAATAAACAGTATAATTCAAAGAATGAAGAAGAATCAGAAGAAGATGAGTATGCTTCAAAGCCTATGTTGTCTTTGACTCTAGAAGATTTCATGCCATCTACTTCGAAGCAACGGGAACCACCCCACCAAACGGTACAACCTAAAGAGGCTAATCTGGAAGAGTCTTCATCGGATGAAGAGTTGATCTTCGGTTCTATTAATATGATTCAATTAACAGGTCTATATGCCAGTTGCAGTTTCGATTTTAATGAGCCTGAGTTCCGTATATCAAACAGAGGAATCCGAGGAAGTTCCAGAGGCTCAGGATATAGGGGAAGACGTGGATCTTTCAGAGGCCACTGTTCAAATTCTACCCCTTCTAGAATTGGGCATGCGGCAGAAACTCGTGGTATTGCTCTTCAACGAGATCAACAAGAACAAGCAAGTTCTTCTACACAAGGTAGATTTTTTCCTGGCACGGTTATTCTGGACGATCGGTTGGAGGTTCCACCTTCTTCTTCTCAGCAAGTGAATAGACCTAATTAGTAAAATATTCCAAAGACCGGAGTATTACCAACTCCTATCCCGGTACAAGATGCATCAACTTCCAAAGCATCAAATTCCAAGGCACCTTCTAAACCACCTGTTCCTGTTGGGAAACGCAGAACTTTGGATCAAAAGAATGATTTATTGAAACACTTGTCCCAAATACTGGCTATGTTATCAATTCTAGATTCTTTTAATTTATCAAAGGATCTTCAGGAGGCACTTGTCGAGGCTTTGTCGAGTCCTCGGGAGTCTGAAATTGAAATTTTTGC
Source organism: Viscum album (assembly GCA_963277665.1). Classification (NCBI taxonomy): domain Eukaryota; kingdom Viridiplantae; phylum Streptophyta; class Magnoliopsida; order Santalales; family Viscaceae; genus Viscum; species Viscum album. The sequence continues at coordinate 80,725 of CAUJRU010002059.1, forward strand.
AGCTGAAGTCTACCGTGTAGAGAATAATCCTGCAGAATGCCATGCAGTGATATCATTTACTGATGAAGATGAATATGTTGTCATTCATGGAAATATTAGACCTTTGTACTTATCTGGAAAGGTCAATGCTGTAGACATCTGAAGAGCTTTTATTGATAATGGTTCCTAAGTAAACCTCATGACCATTCATACACTTCGTCCATTGGGCCTTACAGAATCTGATTTATCTTCTTCTACTATGATGTTACAAGGATATGATAAAAATGAACAAGAACCATTGGGAGAGATTACACTTAGAACTCAGTTTGGAGATCTTGTATCCAATTCAGATTTCACGGTTGTTGATCAAGACTCCGCCTTCAACATCTTGCTTGGACGACCCAAGCTACATCAATATACAGCTATACCTTCATCATACCATCAATGTCTCAAATATTTTTTTGATGGTCATGTTGGGACATTGTATGGTGATAATGCCCCATTCAATACATGTGAATATCAATACATTGATGTGGAATTCTATGAAAGGAAATGAGAAATCCACAACAAGGGAGATTACAAAAGATAATGCTCCATTTGGTTTAGAAAAGAATCCAGTAAATCCATTTTCACATGTGAGTACAGATTATGTGTTGCCTATCAGTCAAATTTACAGGATAGTCTCAAATCAAAATACTCTTATGGAAACTTCAAAAATGTCAACTATGGCAGTCAAACCAGTCAACATGGGAGAATTTGGTGATTCACCAAGAAATGATGAAAGCTCAAATGGGGATGTCTTCATTTCATCCGCTGAAATTCAGCAAGTCTATACTTAGCCAATCAGGCCAGAGAAAGCTATAGAAATGTCAGAGGTAAATGAATATGTCGATTCTCAATCCATAATCTCTTCTTTATTACCCAAATAAGACCCTTCATCATCAATTGGGTCGGAAATGGAAGATTATTCTTCAAGATGTGCAAATTTTAACATCTCTTCAGATCATGAAAATTCTTCTTCATCATCTACTATGCATGTAGAAACCGAAGAAATAACACATGTTGAAGAAGAAGAGGAAGATCTCAGGGATGCTCCTCCAGCATTTGAAGAGGTTATCTTTACGAGTGTGGATGAAATCAAATAAATAAATTTGGGTACAAAATAAGATCCACACCCCAATTTAATTAGTGCGGCTATGACTCTTGAAGAGGAAGAGATGTATATTTACTTTTAAAGAAAAATCAAGATATATTTTCTTGGAACTATACAGAAATTCCAGGGCTTGATCCTGATGTTTCCACTCATCATTTGAGATTTCCAGAAGAACATCGAGGATTCAAACAAGCCTCTAGAAAAACAGACCCAACCTATGCTTTCAAAATTGAAGCTAAAGTGGATTAGGTCATCAAAGCTAGTTTTTTCAGAGAATTTCAATATCCCAAGTGGTTGGATAATATTTTCCCAGTGAAAAAGAAGAATGGGAAAATTAGATTATACATTGATTTTAGATATCTTAATCGGAATTGTCCTAAAGATGATTTTCGAGTACCCATTACAGAACTCTTAATTGATTCAACAGGTGGTTATGAAGCAATTTCCTTCATGGATGGATATTCTGGATATAATAAAATCTGAATGGCTCTAGAAGATGAAGAATCTACAGCCTTCAGAGTCCCTCAGGGTGAGTTTTTCTATCGGGTAATGCCCTTTGGCCTAAAAAATGCAGGCTCAAGCTATCAGTGTTCCATGCAACGTATCTTCAAACCCTTTTTAGGGAAGTTCATTGAATGTTATGTGGATGAATTGGGGGTCAAATCCAGGCAACTTTCTAGTCAATTTGATGATTTGGAAATCATATTCCGCAAACTTCGGCAACATAATTTGAAGATGAACCCCTTAGAATGTGATTTTGGGGTAACCTCAGGAAAATTTCTCGGATTTTTTGTACACCATCGTGGTATCAAAGTCGATCCTAAGAAGACAAAGTCAAACCTTTGTATGTCACCTCCTCGAAATTGGAATGAATTGAGATGACTTCAAGGACACTTAGCCTATATTCGGCGTTTCATCGCCAATTTGGCAGGCAAAATTTTACCCTTCACCAAATTGATGAAGAAGGGAGTCACTCAAAAGTGGACTGAAGAATGCCAAGAATAATTCGATATTCTCAAGAATTATCTCTTGAGTCCACCAGTGTTAATGCCACCTGTTGAAGGAAGGACACTTATCCTATATGTGATAGCTCTATAGTGATCATTTGGTTCCTTTATTGCTTAGAAGAATGATGCTGGGATTGAAAATAGCCTCTACTATCTCAGTAAGACTATGCTTAAACCATCAACCCGATATTCAAGTATTGAGAAGTGCTACCTAGCATTAATATTTGAAGCTCAGAATTTGAGACACTACCTGTAACATCACGAGGTCCAATTGGTATCTTGTAATAACCTGGTCAAATTCATCCTTAGTCGTCCAATGCTTACAGGACGTCTGGAAAGGTGGGAAGTTATTCTGCAGCAATTTAACATTCAGTATAGTCTCAGAAGGAAATAAAGGGAAGATCTCTAGCTAATTTCCTTACTGAACACCCTTCAGTGGAAGGAACATCTTTAGATATTGAAATCCCTGATGAGAAAGACTTCTCTATTCAATAAAGTCTTCAAACATGAAAATTTACTTTGATGGTGCTTTCAGAAGTCCAACAGGGTGGAAAATGGAGAATCCTAAATTCAACAAAGTTGTCTTAGGAATTATGGTCATTTCTCCAGAAAAGACAGTGTTACCTTATTATTTCTCATTATTGGGAGGTGTTACAAATAATGAAGCTAAATACCAAGCTCTTAGTGCAGGATTGGAGTTGGCACTTCAATCACAAGGGTGTCACTTAAAAGTGAAATGTGATTCAGACCCGGTAATCAAACAAGTCAATGGGGATTATGCAATCAAAAAAGAAGAACTAATCCCTATGTATGATTATTTCAGAGTGTTAATTGCAGAATTCCCTCTGCAACGGACATTTTCTTATGTCCCATGGTCAGAAAATTCCCAAGCTGATGCACTGGATAATATAGCCACAACTCTGGCAGATTCAAATCAGGACGAGACAACCATCAGTATTACCCATCGCCATACAATTTCACCTTATGTTCAAATAAGAACAGAGGAAATCCATGAAATTATTCCCATCTCTAAACCATACTGTTATACTGCAGGATGGATGACACCTATCCGAGAATACATTCAAAATGGAACACTTCCACCTAATAAAGCCAGGAACAAACAAATCCGACGATGTGTGGTCAATTTTACACTTTATGACAGCATAGATCACCTAAAGAAAGTTCTCTACATGAGTGGTTTTTATGGATTTCTCTTCAGGTGAATTGATGGTGAACAGACAATGGCTGTCATGAAACAAGTGCATATAGAAGTCTGTGGCGCCCAACAATCTGGACATAGACTATCTGATCAAATTTGAAGGCTTGGATACTTTTGGCCTTCAATGATACAAGATTGTGTTGATTTAAAAATGAAGTGTCATTCTTCCCAAGTACATTCCAACATCATTCACCAACCCCCAAATTTAATTAATACAGCTAAATACTCGTGGCCATTTTCCACATGGGGAATTGATATAGTGGGACCTTATCCCTTGGATACATCCAAGTAGTTTAAGTACATTCTTTCTACTACTGATCTCTTTTCCAAATGGTCATAGGTAATACCTCTCAAAGAATTCAGTTCTAAATGAATTTCTAGATTCATCAAGTCTAACATCATTACCAGATTTGGTGTCCCTCATAACATATTGACGGACAGTGGAACCAACTTCTGTTCATCCGAGGTGAGGAAGTTGTATTAAGAATACAACATCAAATCCAATGATTCATCTCAGTATCATGCATCGGCCAATGGCCAGATAGAAGCATTCAAAAAGACTCTATCAAATATACTAAAAAAGATGGTGGATAAAGATATGAAATCATGGCCTGATAAACTCTTTCATGCTTTATGGGCTTATCGAACCACCACTCGCTCTGCCACACGGTCAACTCCATATTCATTGGTATATGGAACGGAAGCAGTTTTTCCCATTGAAGTTCAATTACCTTCGCTCATAGTAGCCATTTGTGATCAGTCATATATAGATGAACAGTATCAAAAGTGATTTGATGAATTGGAACGGTTAGATGAGAACAGATTGTGCACCCTACACCACTTTGAAGTCTATCATAATCTAATAGCACGAGCTTTCAACAAAAAATCTTGTATTCATTAATTTGTTCAGGGATAATTGGTATTAGTTCTCATAAATCCAATGATACTAGGAAAGAAACCTAACAAGATTGATCCAAATGGGAAGGACCTTATTCAATACATAAGGTCTACTCCAATGGAGCTTATTCTTTAATCTCAATGGATGGAGAACTCATCACTACTCCTACCAATGCCATATTTATGAAGAAATATTTTGTATGAACACAAAATACACCAATTGTCCATGAATATGACCTTAAACTATTTGCATTACTTACATCCAGCAAGACGTTAAACTGCATAACCAACTGTCCATGAATTTGACCTTAAACTATTTGTATTACTTACGTCCAGCAAGACGTTAAACTGCATAACCAATGGTCCATGCATATGACCTTAAACTATTTGTATTACTTATGTCCAACAAGATGTTAAATTGTATAACCAACGGTCTATGCATATGACCTTAAACTATTTGTATTACTTACATCCATCAGGACATTAAACTACATAACCAACGGTCCATGCATATGACCTTAAACTATTTTCACTAATTTAGTCCAGCAAGATGTTAAACTGTATAATCAAGGGTCCATGCATACAACATTAAACTATTGGCACTTACTTCTAACATGACGTTAAACTGTGACATCCCTTTTTCAACCGACACGACGTTAAACTGTGAAAAAGTCCTTAATACATCCAACATGACGTTAAACTGTGTCCTCTTTTGTCCTTACTGCATTACATTAAACTACACAGTCCCATTTTTTGTCCAACATGACATTAAACTATATTGTCCCCATCGTCCTAACTATATGCTGCTAAATTGTATAGAAATCCCTTAATATGTCTTACATCAATATAAACTGCATTTTCTCTCTGCTACATGACACTAAATTGTGCCACACAAATAGTCTTAAATGCAAGACTTTAAACTACATAGCCCCTTCATATGTCCTGCATGACATTAAACTATGCATCGTTAAGGTTGTTTCCACCTCTTGTTTCTCACACCGAGTGTGACTCACGTGATCTTAGAGAAAACTTCAACCATAACACCCTCTTTGGGCTGTTAACCACGCGTAAGTCCCAACACCATTTTTTAGGTCGTTGTTCCCAAGAACAAATTGATCACTAATACATTCTTTAATTGAACTATGCGGACTTTGATCCTTGCCTTCCAGGATGGGTACGTTGGCAACCTCCTAAGGTTCAAGCCCAAAACCAATCTCTTCACATCGGTTTACCTCCATCTCATATGATGTTGATTCGTGAAACGGCCCCTAGAATCAATATATTTACATTGGTTCACCTTCGTCCTTGCTATATGACGGTAAACTATACAAATTTTTATCTTGTATGACAATAAACTACAATATTCTTTGATACCCTCACTTGAGAGGGAGTCATTATTTACATTGATTTTCAATCATGTAATATTCCACAGACAATGTGCATACATGGAAATTCCCAAACCTTTTATCATGTGTTAAACCATCATTGAACTAAAGTCCCCCTTTCACCCTTCACATGTACGAACCAAATTTGTACAGAGGGTATTTCTAGAACTACGTGGTCTTGATTCACATTCTTATGGGATACATAGGAACGTTTGAGTGTCCCTCGAATCGAGCCCCATGTCTTTTGGGCCAAACCCCAAATTCCACTTTCAGTCCCCTGGCTGAAAAGTCCCTGTGAAAATACACACTGCGTATTTCTTATAATGGTCCGAGTTCTATGACCCTAAACTAAGATCTCTTACACTTTCATCCCACATGACGTTAAACTGTATTTCAAGAACTATGTATGGATTGATTTCCATCCTTATGGGATACGTTGTGAAGTCCAACATTTCAATTCAGGACCCAGCCAGAACATGATTATGGTTAGCATTGATATGTGTGTCTCTACATACATTGGAAAATACCCATTTTTATGTGTCATAATACTAGTGTTAAATACTTCCAAATCATCATAACCCTTTTCTTGACTTCTAGTCACAAAATTTCCTATTTCTGAGAGTTCTTTTGCTTGACTATACAGCACGCACCCTTAGGCGGCCTTGCTTAAACAGTCTACATAACTGACTTGTCAGCCAAAAGATACTGTTATTTAACTATTCAACCAATGCCCTTTGGCACCCCTTCATAATTCAACCCTCTAATAGTTTTTGTTAAAAAATGGTAACTTTATTCTTGGGAAGAAAACATCTTTTGACCTTATTAGTCTTATCAACAATATGTAAAGGATCCGCAAAAAAATAGCCATCCTTAACATATTTTCCCCTTGTTCCTTTTCAATATCTGAAAGTATTCAAGTCTATGGTTTATATTTCTCTTCCATACGTTTGGGTCAGACCTTCGTAGGAGTGACATTCATCCAGTTCTTAGACGATATTTCTTGGAAATATCTTCTCCACATTCAAGTACGTCTCTCCATACAGCAAACTCTATGCTTTGGAAAATATGAATCTCCATAAACATCCACTGGTTTTTTTAGAAGTAGAAAAGTAAATTTCTAAGGGTTCTTTTGCCTGACTATGTAGCATGTTCCCTTAGGTGGCCTTGCATAAATAGTCTACATAACAGACATGTCAGCCAAATGATACTATTATTTGACTATGCAGCCAATGCCCTTAGGTGGCCCTGCATAATTCAACCCCTAATGAGTTTATTAAATAATGGTAACTTTATTCCTATGAACAACCTTTTCTAATGCCATTTACCCCTTTTCATATCATTCCTCAGATTCAAAATTTCATAATTCATGGTTTACATTTTTTTCCCTCATACATGAGTATGGTAATATGTTTTCAGATAAATTTTCAAGGAATTGATCCAATTTTAACCCATTTGGTCAAAGCTATTTCGATCTCAATCATTAGAATTTTTATGTCTAATGTGCATGACTTTAAACTACCCACAAAAGACAAGGGAACTCTAAACAAAAGTCAAGTTCCAGCTCACTAAACATAGATTTCGTATGATTTAGGTAATACCAAGCAATTAAAAGATTCAAAGTTTGTAGGGTTATTAATAATAATCCTAGTAAAAATCAAACTATTCTTACTAGGACCATTGTCTTAGGTAAAAATATAAAGAAGTTAGCAAAGGAAAATGCGTGCACAAATGATTGAAGATGAGAGTGTTTTGCATTTGATGCACTTGAATTAGAAGGACGTCCACAAATTGGAGTCTCTTCTCTTTTACCAGAAATTACAAAAGACTGTCAACATAAATCTTCACTTGATGTACAACATCCTGAGCTTCATCATCAGCCACTTGAAACTCATGCAGTCGACCAACATCACTCTTTTCAGCCTGATGGAGTGCTTTCTTGGCATCTTCGATGGCTTTCATATCACTCGTTTGAGCTCCCTCCAATGAATTATTTAGTTGGTCAAGTTCTCCAGTAACAATATCTAATTGTTGCTGAAGGTGGATCTACTAGACGACTTTATCGTTGATTTTATGCTTCAGTTCCTTCATCTTGACTGAATAGTCAACTTCATCTCGGGATACCAAAGCCTCAAATTCGCTAATTTTTGCTGATAGCTTCACCCTGGTCAGATCTTCATTGCACTTTTTCTCCTACTCCCTCCTTAAGATGACTTGTTTTACCACGGCATGTATCTTTTGATATCCAAAACCAAGAAGTCCTAGTATGAGAAAAAGGGATGACAGTCGTGGGATCTTTGATGACAGCACTTCTAAAGGAACTTCAGATATGATCTTCCATATGTTTTCCAATCCCTTGCATCGTGAAAATTGGAACGCCTTTTGTATTTCTATATCTGACTCAGCATCACTGTCATAGGGGGAATGTAATCTGGGATTAATGCACTTAAGGAAGTGACCTGTTTTGCTCCTTCCCCATTGACATGTTCGTCTTCACTTTCAATTCCCATTGGGGTGGAAGCTAAGGCCTCACCTCTAGATCTAGCCACTGAAATTGATGTCCCTACATAATCAATTTAAATCTTTGGCTAGTTTCAAAGGATAAAAAAAGTTAATTGACGGTCTTGCAAATTAAGTAGAGTCGCAAATATTGTTATCCCTTACCCAACGGTAGATCAGAAACCTAAGAAGGATCCTCCCCATCTTTCCTAGCATCGATAAGATTTTAAGTATGATTTTGAGGACGCTCTACTGGGTTCAGCACCACTTGTTCTATTGTCTCTACAATAGTAGGGTTTTCTGCACCCCTTTCAGGCCTGGGTAGTTCAGCAGCTTGCTCAGACAGAACGACACATTTGAACCGATCATGATTATACATGTAATAATAAGTTTTTTAATAGGATGAAGGATAACACTCACATCCATAATCTTCTAAATTACATGGTAATTTAATATTATTTATAAAATCATAGAAGTTGTGCCAAGTTCCATCATTTTATCTAATGTCATCTCATATTCCTAGTTAATCTCACCAGTGGGAGCATTTGATGTGTCTTCTTGGCGACCTTCATCCTACGGTCCCTGACCTTGGACAACATCTTCAGATAAAATCATGACATCAGTTGCAATATCCTCCAAAAGAACTAATGAAGGGGTTGAACCTGAAGTATCAAAGAATGGAAGTCAGTCGATGTTTCATTCAACATTTTATGAAGCATTGTTAACTTACCAGATGCAGGTTCTTGTCTTCTTGCAACAGTAGCAGGAGGGATACTGGGAACAGATGTTGGCTCTTCTTTAGAGCAGCCAAGTCAGCCTGAACTTGTGATTGTTCCACAACACCCTCTTTGGTCATCAAATAAGGATCAGTCCTCTCCCTTAGAGGGGAAATTTATGAAGCCCCTGCAATCCCAAGGAAAATGAGAAATATTTTTCACGGTTTAAGACTCATGATTACCCAAAGGGATTACCACTACTATTGAAGCATTTAGATGCAGACTTCCTCCTTTTTTCTTTTTCCTTCTTGGATATATGGGAGTGTCGGTAGTCTCCCTTATAGGTACCTGAATTGGAGAATGGAAGGCCATGTCCAACTTCTCATTCATGGCCTACTGGCCTGTAGATATCTCGCTTGACTCATGAGCAGATTCAACAGCAGCCCCAATGGCAGTACCACCAGGGCTATACTATGGCGAAGGAACCTGAGTAGTTCCTTTTTTGTGAGCAGTAGGATGAATAAAATAATTTCCTTGATTAACAAAGATTCGACTGAAATCATGTTGCAAAGAAAATAAGGAAAGAAAACTTACATCTTCAAAAGTCACATAATCGTGCCACTCCTCATCTTCGGAAGCATTAGTCTCCTCAGTGGCACCATGATCTATCATTTCCTTCACCTGCTTGGTGACAGGAAAGGAATCGTCAGTGGAATATACGAGCATTTCCAGCTCTCTGATTTAAGTCCGTGCTTCATTAAGGTTATTCTCGAAACAGATTTATGTAGAAGTCAAAAGAGTTCCTATTCCAAAGATATGTAGCCCCTCGCACAAATCTAGCCAAGCGGTTTCAGCACCACAATATAAACTCTTCCATGTCTGAAAACCGGTGGTCGTAGATATGCAGTACGTGTACCAGAAGGCTGCGAGGAGGGTCCAAAAATCTTGGACATCAATTTCATCCCAACTCCTGCAACTATTGATAGGGAATAAGAAAATAATACTTATTTCTTTATGAAGTAATGGTGATTAAATTTCCATAATGAAGTAACTCACCAGGAGTTGATGGAGTGGGTATTTTGATTATGACCAGAGGATTATATCAGGCACGAGGCCGCTTTGCCACTTGTTGTGCATCATCATCCCCATCTTGTGAATCTGGTGAGCCAGTCCTAGATGAGGAATCTGGAAAATCAGCATCAGGTGGGGAAGAATCACCTTCATGAGGAAGAGTTTCTTTCTATACATTCCTCTTCCTTTTCCCCACCTAATAAACTGGATGATTCAGCACCCCTCTAGGGTATGATGCTATCCAGTTTTTGGCATACCACGTAGTCAAGTTATATGCTGTTTTTTCAACTGGTAGATCAAACACTGCCCTGGTCTTCTCCCTAGATATCAACACCCGTAGTTTCCAGGAAACCATCGGATGTTGCACTGACCTGACATGCACAGGGGGAGATAGAGCAGTCTTCTCTAAACACATTAATGGACGTGAATATCTATATGGATCATAGGCCTCGCATATAATCTCTCTGTCAATTCTGGCGACCAGCACACTGTCTCTACATGCCAGCATGTATGCCCTCAAATCCAGGCTGGTTGTTCCATCATCAATAAACCGCTCGGTTGGAGGATTTCCATAAGGAAAGAAATTAAATTCCTTATACATGCTTAGCCTCAACTTCATGTCATAAGAATTGCTAGCTAGTGGAGCAATTCCAGAGAATCCCTGCACTGATGGCCTGAAAGAACATGTGGGAATCTGTACTCCGTTCTGTACATTATACGTCTTGAAGTGAGTGGTGATCCATCCCCATAAAACATTGAATGGTCCCATTATTCTTTAAGGATATTTACCCATGAAGGCAGGGAGTAATCACCTGTGAATAATTTCTAAAATGGGGGTATCCAACCCAACCATTTTCTCCTCATCCAATTTAGCTGCGATAACGTAGGTCCCTGGCCTAACGCCTCCCTTCGAATCCCTGACTGGAAGAAGATAATCATTGAGTCACAAGGCCTAGAAGCCCTCCAGATGATTCTTCTTTGGGATTATATGATTCACCTCATATCCCCACTTTTCAAATTTTCATGCTTCCAGGGTTGGCCAGAATGTGCCAGAAGCACCACTCTTTTCTGTTTTTGGGTAGGTGGTAGGACGAGTGGGCCTCTTTTAGTTGGGTCCCTTCTTCTTGTATCCCTTCTACTTCGGCTCCTTCTCCTTCTTCTTGATAAGAAACATATTCATCCACTCTTCTGGATGAATATCTTTTCTAGAATGAGTTAAGGAGGTCTCTAAACTCTTAATCATGTGGAAGGTTTTCAATAATTCATGAGCTAAAGCCAGAGTCTTCTCTGAATCATTCCAATTCACCTTGGGAAGGAAGAATTCATCATACATATCACCCAAAATTAGATCCCCTGAGATTTTGTGGGCATCCCACTGACTGATCCCTACTTCTCCATGAGTCAGATGGAAGGAATTGGTTTCTGGGCTCTAATGGCTGTGTATTTCTAGCACGAAGTTATGATGCCTATAAACATATGTTTACCCAACCCAGATGGCTTTATATATCGCAAATCCTTTCACATCCTCAACAAAATCTGCACAGGTTTGTCACACCCAGTATGCCCACTTCCATGTTGGCTTCACACCTCCTCTAGGATGGAAGTCCCAACTCTTCTTCCAGCCTTTGGAATTATCCATCTGAGAGTTTCAGAAAATTGAGGGATAACAATGTTGCTGCATCATGGGATTATGAGGTTTCAGATCTTGTGTACAAGGGATATGATGCATCATATGGGCCTTCTCCACTGTTCTAGCATTTAAAAATGCTCCCCCACATGAAATATTTACTGAAGAAAAGTTGGTATATTTCTGAAACCAAGAAATTGGGAGATGCTTCTTTGCCTCTGGAATGGTAACTTCTCGCAGATGACCATATCCATACAAAGGAAGATAAATGCTCTGGGCGAAGTCACGATGATACTTCTTCAAATACATAGCCAAATCCGGGAGAGTGCTATTGTAGATGGTATATTAATCATGGCCAATGATGCTCATCATATCATCAAGTCGCTTGCTTTCCAGTTCATCAGCCATTCTGATTCTCTCGGGATCCATTGAATCAGCACAAAATTTCAATAAATTAACTCTTAAGTAAGTTTATTTTTCATAAAATTTGTGAAGTAATTCGAAAAAAATGGAAAAGGCATTAAGGCGCGCAAGTCTAATTTTGGCGCGCAAGTATGGATGTGTCGCACAAGTTTTTGGCGCGCAAGTAACACCGCGCAAGTCCTATTACCTCTACAGTAGCGCGACATTAGTGAATCTGTGGAAAATAGAGTAACTTGTGTGGCGAAGGTACCTTTGACAGTGAGACCTCGAAAAATCAAAATCCGGGTGCTTTGCATGAGAATGGCCGCCTATTTAAAGGCCGGGCCGCACCCCTGCGCGCCTAAAACGAGCATGCCTAAAGCCAGCGTGCTCAACACCTGCGCGCCGACCTCTGTGCGCTCAACACTTGTGCGCCGCATGTCCCTTGGTTTTATTATTTTCCTCAGTGTAACATCCTCATTTCTTTCGGATCCAACTTTGAGGGGGGACTTTTCTGGATGCATTTTTTCGTCACACAGTCTAAACGAATGGAAAGGGAAATGACTTAGCATAAAGTGATTCATCCTTTGAAGAAAACATCAAAAATCAACAAGGTCATGAAAAAAGAGTCATTTATACTTGGGTCACGTAATTTACACCAAGGTCGTGCAAGTATACTTGCGCGACGCACAGTGGTCGTGCAGGTGACTTGCGCGCCCTCTTTGAAATTTCGGCCAGGGTCTCTCTATCCTATAAATACCCCTGTGGGCCCCCCATTTCAAGGACGAAAAATTCCAGAACCTCAAATTTGAGCTCCCATCTCCCTAGTCTCTTCTCAAATCTTCCAAACACATCTAAGGTAATTTAATACCAAGAATGGAAGAACTTAAGAGGGGGGAGGCCTAAGTGTAAAAACTCATCATCACTAGCGCACCTAGGTGGCCAGCCCTTAAGGGAAATGGCCACACTTGTACGCCGCTTTACCCCTTAAACATAACTTGTGCTCCTTTCTTCTAGAAGTCTCTAGGGGTAATATTATAGGCTTGAGCCAAGTCTCTCCCATGTTCTACCATAAGGATAGACCGTCGCGCAAGTACCCATGTGTCGTGCAGGTACACCTATGAAACCAAGAATTGCGCACCCGCGCAGTACTTGGGCACCGACTAGGACTAGCATGCCCCTATTTTTTTTGGGTGCCCCTCCTACCTATTTCAACTCTCCTATGTCTATCCACCTATCCTCTTCAAGATTAATCCTTCATAAATCTCTCCAAATCCATCTATGGCATGATTTACTTGTTGGCTTCTTTAACTGAAATGAATTCTATTGAACATCTCATAAAATGAAGTGATTCACATATCTTTATGTCACTAAGGTCTGAGATTTCATTCATTCAACCTCATCCTTTAAGATGAGAGAATCCTTAACTCGGGTCTCCTTTTCAGGAGTAAGCCCCAGTCCAAATTCTTTTGACCTGGGCCTCCTTTTCAGGAGTAAGCCCCAGTCCATGTTCTTTCGACCTGGGCATCCTCCTCAAGAATAAGCCCCAGTCCAAGTTCTTCTGATTGGGGCCACCTTTTCAGGATTAAGTCCCAGTCCAAGTCCCCTAATATGGGAATCCTCTTCAGGAGTAATCCCCAACCTTAATTCCCTTAACATGTTCTTCTTTTTCAGGAGTAAGACCCAGTCTCAAATATGGGCATCCTCCTAAGGAGTGAGGCCCAAGTCCCTTAAATTTTTAAATCCATTTCACATGGGCCTCCTTCTCAAGAGTAAGCCCCAGTCATAATTTCTCTTAACCAGACTTAATTAACTTTTTATCTAGGCTTCCTTCTCAGGAGTAAAACCCAATCATAAGTCCCCCCTAATTTGGGCATCTTCCTTAGGAGTAATCCCCAAGTTAGAGTATCCAAAATCTCTATGAAGTACATATAACTTTATGAACCTTGTTCCCATGTTTCTTACCTGAAGTAAATCCTAATCATCATCTATTTGGGTTGTCATACATACATAGGCCCCATATCATTTCTTATGATGGCACAATTGTCTGGTTTTACCAATATCTCTTGTTTCTCAGACCAAGCATGACTCATGTGAGCTTGGAGTATAAAAGTAATTATTACACCTTTATTTGAGCCATCAATCATAAATAAACATCATACTCTCTTACTCGATCTACATGGGTTCTGATTCCTTTTCCAAAATAAAGGATATCTAGGTATCCCATCCGAGAGTATGATCCCAACTCTGAAATAATCCATGTCCTTATAAATGATTATAAACTTCAAGTGCCCCACTGAGTGGCTTTAAAACCAGTATGGTCATCACAATGATCAAGAGACTGTTATTTATTGAAGGATACAATTGAATAAGATTCTCTAGTAAATACAAATGATTCTCTATCAATGAAGAAACTAGAATGCATATAAAAGATTATCTAAATCTCCTACATATCAATAATTGATTTTAAGATCTAAAGGAAATATCATTTTATACTTGGTAATGTCATAAGGATTCAAAATCATAACATAAATCTATAAAGAGAGTCCTGGAGTAGAAAATAATTCCCCTAAAAAGGTGTTATGAGTCCGACCTCCCATCCTCTCAACCAATGAAAATTCCTAAGCCTCATTAGTCCACAACTAATCAGTGCCTACCTTTGGAAAGTATGTCCAAATGAATATGGAATCATTTGATGTTTCTGGTTCTATGAACAAACCCATTAGAAACCGATTGGAATGTTTGAACCTTCAATCAACGAGGTCATCCCCAATTCTAGAGGAAACAATGGTTAAATAATAGATAGTCAATGTTCCTATCTAATCAGTAAAGGATCATAGTAGAAATTTTTTTTTAAAAATTTACAATATCTTCATAAGTAATTAATGGAGTACATTCAAGATAAAACCCAATGAAGTAATGATATATGGTTAATTCAATAATCTACCTAATCAATCAATGTTTTGAATCTTAGTAATCACACTTAAATAAATATAATTGAAAAGAGATTATTCTCAAATAAATGGAATTGGAAGAGAAGTTAATCCTATTCATGGTGGATGGGTACAGAGGAAAAAGGCATCGATCGATCAAATATTTAATAAAAATAAAAATTACATTATACATCCTCACAAAAAAGGTAGTGATTTTTAGACCAAATCCCTAGTGTAAAAAAACTCACAATTATGCAGACACCGATGAAAAATATCTTTACCGAATAATAGTAAAGATTGTATCACACAAGAAGGGATTAAGAATAATTTCTTTTGATACCACAAGTTCAATCCCCCTAATTAAAAATAAATATATTTATTTGTAAATTAATTATTAAATATAAATACCATT